>JAAIFI010000167.1:0-68052 GCA_011032875.1 Phlebia tremellosa | reverse complement strand
GATCCTGACCCTCGTTATTTGGACGCAAAACGCAGTGACATCGGTACACCCTGTCTCAACCTTCAAACGAAGCAACGGCTGATATCCACAGCGTGCTTACCTATAGCTGGTATCAGAAGACTACGGGGCGTAGAACATGTAAGCGAGCGAGGCAACAACATCGACTACTTACCTGTCCGGTCAGCTTTTAGCAGAATGCATATACGGCAAGCGAGACCTTCTCACCATGACAGGCCATCTAGCTGGTATTCTCAGCGAGGACAGTGCGAAGAAGGGTTGTATATATGCCGATGACCCCATTACCCGTGACAGCGGCGATGGCGACTCGGATGCGTTGCGTATTATGCGGACCACGAGGATTGCTGCTGAGACCCGGTAATTCAAGCTTCAAGTTTCAGGATCAAAAAGGCCTCCGTATTCACACAAGTACGCAGCGTGTACGTCAAACGTAGGGTACCTCGTCCATACATCGCGCCTCTCAGAAATCAGGCAGTACACGGTGCTAGCAGTAGCTGGAGTCAAAGAATGTAGCCAGTAGAGACCGTGCGTGCAGCATATATTCCACATGTCCAGAGTGTGCAGAACAGATATAAGGCATCGACGACTCATAGACAGTAGTTTGATAGGATACGCAACGTCCAAAAAGCTGAGAGAATTGGTCCAAACCAGAGGTCGTCCAAACGCTCGAAGCGGGTCAGGCAATTTGACGAATTTGAATTTCCACGTGAACGCCACATGGCTGTGGGCCATCGACCCTCCTCGACGCGCTACGCACTCAAGCTTGCCTTCCACTGCCAGCTCGAGTTCAACGTCGCGTTCTTTGCACTCACTCTAGACGACCTTCGATCTTTGCGCCACAATCTTCGGATACCAGGCTGTGCTGTGGACGCAGTACTGTTTGTGCCTTGTCTTGCACGGTCTTTTGGCGCGCTATGGATGTCTACACCTTCGAGGACTCTGACTCGCGGTTGAGAGGCGTGCTCTGAAGTGCAGGGGATCGTTGGCGTTGTGATGCCTCAAGCCAGCGGCCACTTTTTTGGACGCTCGGCTCTCCACGGTCTGTCGCAGCGGTGTTGGCAAGGTCGGTCCTGCAAGCCGCGTGAGTGTTAAACATGACAGAAGTGTTATTCGACAAACGGTGCGTACCAGTCCTCGTCGTATGACGAACCACATGCTCATGCTTACCGGACTATAGCCCTCCGCGTCGCATGTTGACCTCGCTCGCTCAAGCAGCGCTTTGCGTTGGTTGTGCTTCAGCACGATGCTGGGCTCGTCCACTCCACTAGCATGTTCTGCACTCCCTATATCTAGCCTGCGATCAACTGCATCGAGTCCTGCCACTTCCCTGCCCATTAGCGTGCTGTGGCGCGTCGTAGAAGACTGCCCCGGCACTTTCACTTTCACTTTCACGCTCACCGCTTCTCCTCTGGACCATAACGCCTGCGACGCCAAGTCCTGGACACAGACCCTCCGGGTCTCCAGTAGGGCCGCGTGCTACGACAAGGTATGACTGGAGTTCGGTCATCGAAGTGAAACAAACGTGCCCAATCTTCATAGCTGTACAGCGCGAGGTTCTGCAAGGTTTTCGATACGCGTTCGCCAATCACGACGACCTCGCACATCGATATTGAGATACGACAGGGAGATTCCACGAGATTGTAAACACACGAGGGTGGCAGGATGGTTGAGAGACTTAGCCGGTGGCAGTGGTGTGGTCGGACATCGCTGAAGGACGTACATAGCTGAAAAACGGCGACACAATATTCGCTTTACCCGGCCAGTCACGAGTCTTACTACCTGTATATCTCGAAGAAACTCAATCTAGTGATGCACAGCATCTCAAAATATGCAGCACGCGAGTGCTAAACTGCGGACCCACCAGTTAGCACACTACGATCCCGGGGCCATCTCGCGTCGACCGTATGCAAATGTGCTCGCGATGTCTACCTTCTCCCGTCCAACTGCCCGGTACCCGTCACACCAACACGCCCGCCCTGCTCCTACTGCAACAAGAAGAGCGATGTACTCCCCGCTCACGAATATCAGCTACAGACACATATATGTGCACAAGACGGTCGATAGCGGGGATCGACACCGTCCCCGGTCCCCATCTCGTCGGGCAACAAGTCTGGCGCCTTCCATAGTCGTCAAGCGCGATTGAATGAGATTTTCGTGACGGGAATGTCATTATATACTTAGTTACCTTGAGCCGAACGCGTGCGAGAGTGAAACACTACAGGAGAAGTTAGTAACGATGGCGAACGAAAGAGAAAGACACGAGGAAGTGCGTGGCAGCTCCCGACGCTTTCCTTTCCCGAACAGCTGGCCGACGCCATCAACCCGAAGCTAGGGTTCGCACGCTTTGATCTTCGCTCTCACTAACCTCACGGCTCGGCCTGTGACTATTGCAGTATGCAGAAGCTATAGCGGACCTCAGGCATCTATAAGTGTATTTATCATAGTCTGCTTTTACTGCGCGCTCTAATGCATAGCCTCCGTATACACACGTGCCGTCTCTGCTTTGCAAGGCGTTATATGGCAAGACATGAACGGTTCCCGCTAGTCTTGTCGGCGTCGGCGTCGCGAATTCCAGAGATTCTCGACGTCAATGTTTTCATACCTTGTGCGCACAGCAATTTCCACGATCTTCGTCTTATACTCACACAGCTATATAGAGACGCGGTCTGTGGCTATGCTCTTAAAGGTTCAATCAACTCGTGAGAACAAGCACAACAGCCTTGCACGGCGCTCTGTTCACTCTATTAAGTCCATCGCACAGGGCTCGTCCGACACGACCTTTTGCTATCATCCCTCTCTTGTTGCCCTCTCCGTCATGGCTGCCGATGCTATTGGAATTCTTGGATTTGCCCTCCACATGTCCCATCGAGTGTACCAGCTGATTGAAAAGGTGAAGGACGCACCAGAGGAATTTCGTGGGCTCCAGGCGGAGGCCGCTCGGGTTCGCGCCTTACTGGCGCACCTACAAAACGACCTCGGAAACGATCGTCTGTTGGCCGAAGAAGACTTGTTACGGCCTTTGCTCAAGGATGCACGGGAGCTTGAGAGCGCCACTATGGGGTTCATCAAGAAGGTAGCGAAGGAGAGCTCGAGTATGCCCGATCAATTAGACGTTCACAAGGTCAAGTGGGTGTTGCATGCGAGTACCGGAAAGAAGCTGGGGGAGCAATTCAGACAGTTTTATCTGTCACTTAGTCCTGTATCTATGATCATCACATCGTGAGTTCTCTATTTATCCTTCCTTGCGGTCCTCTGACGATGTGTTTTGAAAGACGTGCGTTATCCGGTGTCCGCGAGCTGCAGCAAAGTCTCGAAACCCAGTACCGCACGATTATCGACAACGGCACACAAATATCGTCGACACAGCAAATTCAACTAGGACAGTTTCGTGCTATGCAAACCATGGTTGAGGTTTCGTTGCGGTCCGCAGCCCACGATCAGCGACGCGGGCGGTCGCAGCTGTTCGACGAGGCTTGCAGCGCTTCCGATCGCTTTACCGTAGAACAATTCTGTCGAGTTCCATTCCCAACCCCGCTCGCACCTCCTTCGCCGACAAATGGCTTGAACCCGCAGGAGGGTATCTCAGGAACCACGCAAGAGGATCTCACGCTGAACTGTGACGAAGACGATATACTGTCCCATGGAAGCGTTTCGTCACCCCACCGAGAATTGCAGTGGTCACGATGCGAGGATGGCTGTCGCTGTCGCTGCCATCGACGACGCTCCGTTTGCCCCATTCCAAACTCGCTTGCACCATGGCTTGGAGCGCTGCACATTCCTGGTAGCTTGATCTCTTCGTTTTGGCCTGCATTCGATGCATGCGATAGATTGANCGCTGCACATTCCTGGTAGCTTGATCTCTTCGTTTTGGCCTGCATTCGATGCATGCGATAGATTGACCTGTCAACGAAAGCGGACCAGCCTACGTGCCATCAAATACTTACTCCCGACGTGGTTCGTTCAGGTGGAGGCCTCGATACGCTTCGAGTGTCTCCCTGTCCATTTCTGTATACAAACCCCTAGGGTGGTTGAATCACTCGATTCTCTCGATGATATCAGTCTAGATGAGTTCAAGAAGAGGCTCTCTGATCGTCGCCTCACCATTCACGATGTGGACCCCCTTGGAGTTTCAATTATCCACGTAAGGGGCATTCAGCTTTAGATTGCGCGTAGCGATTGATATGGAGTCTTGCTTTTGTTGTAGCAACTAATATTCAGATCAAGATATGACACAGATACCGCTTACGATATGCTCTCATATATTCTGAATCGCGGAGCTCCACGGGAATGGTGCTGTCAGGGATTGTGAGTGCGTGTTCCATCGACTCTTCTATAGACTTAGCCCTTTCAGGACACCTGCAGAGTTAGCTTTGCAGTTTCTTCAAAACATATCCCTTTGTGATAAGACCGGGCAAGAATATGTTCGATCTGTCATCATCCGAGGTCTTTTGGACGAAGACGTTGCAGAGGTCTCAGAGGGCGTGTCAATGAAGATGCACTGGACAAAGCTTCATCGATACTTCATCGATGCAGAATGTTCGAGATCAACATTATCAGCCTCCCTCAATACCATCCCGCACGAGTTGGCTGCAGAAGTAAACATCAAGGACTCACGGGGCTGGCCATCGCTGTTCTACGCATTGTATAATTCTCCATTAGCCGTAGAGCCTTTGCTCAGGGCCGGAGCGAATCCATGGCTGGTCAGGCGTTCTCTGATTTGGGCCACGGACGCTGGCGTAAGTGCAGCAGTTGGTCCTTTGATACGTGCCGGAGTGGACGTCAACGAGCGCAATCAATACGGGTACACGCCGCTGCATATTGCTGCTGACCCTGACGTGAGACGATCCCCGAATGGATACAGTTTCGCACTGGAGCTTGTGCGGCATGGTGGAGTCACTGTGAACTGGGAGGCACGAACTGATTGGGGTCGGACGCCACTTGATGCAGCGGAAGAGAGAGCGAAACAGAACCCGCTTGACGAAGAATCCAAGCTTTTGCTGGAACTGTACAGCACTCGCCGACTACCCGCCGGCGCAAGATACATTAGCTCGGCATCGTGTATAGTTGCGCTTCCCACTGACAGTGCAGAGTCGCTCTCTGCCGCTCCGACTTCGGTGATCCAGGCGGGGCTTTGCGGCGACATCAAGGCCATCGGAGACCTTATATGTGCAGGTGCCATGGTTAATGAAGTGGACGAATATGGCCATACGCTCCTTCATCTAGTAGCCTTGGGACGTGTCCCGAATGGATATCAGATAGCCCTGGAGCTGGTACGACATGGCGGGTACGGCGTGCACTGGGACGCCGTCACGGGGAAGGGAAAAACAGCACTGTACTGGGCGCATGCGAGGCTTGTGGATGAGGATATGGATGAAGAGGCACGAAAGGAGGCGGAGGCTATCTTTTATCTTCTGGAGGACCGCTTGTTACCTCTCGGAGAGGAGTACATCTTCCCTTGCATGGATCCCGATTACTGCGAGTACTGTTCGTCGAACCCTTGCTGGTGTGGCCAGCAGGACGTTCCCGGCATGCCGGGTACTTTTGTTCCCTAGGTAAGTGATTGTACAAACGAGCCACACCGTTTTATCTCACTCTTGTACTCGGTTATATCCAGTCCCCTATGACAACCACATAGGCCACTAGTCTATAAGGCTCATATTTCGCTGTATGCTTCTTCCTTCATTCCGTTATTCGCGCCCACCGTGTTATTGTGTTGCGGGGGAGATATATACTAGTCTTAACAATTATGTATGTACTGGGGTTCGTCATACAAGCTAATCCTGTGAGAACTACTTCGACGAATAAAACCTGCCGTCACCATGGTTCATCGACTAGAAGACACCGCGGAGACTTGACCTTCCTGATCGTGAGTCGTCGCCTCAACATGGACCCTGGTGCAGCTACCAAGGTTGAGGGAACTAGAGGGCTTTCTGAGTAGTACAGGACCCGCAAAGCAGGCCGTCTCGCATCTGCCGTTGCTTGTGTATAGTGACCAATAAAACAGGAGCGTTCGAAACCGAGCAGCAATGCTCAGGGCAGGCACAAGATTTACATTCCCTGACCCCGGTTATGCTCACGATTTCCATTGAGAGCCGCTGTGGAGAGTTTATATTCAATGTCGGTCAGCACAAGCGGAGGGTCTGCGCCATCACGAGGAATAGACTCATATTTCAAGCCCGGGTGTCTGAACAATTCGGCGCAGGTTGCAGGCGAAGCTTGCACCCTCATGTGCGCGAATATTGGTGTCATCTGAGACTCGAGACACTCCGCGTCGGCCGTGCATGATGCAATGGGGCAGGTGATTTAGAGGAAAAGAAACATCGCTGAGAAGGGCGAAAAACTGGTCTGTTAATCAATAGATCTCTGGCAGCTGGGTGTACATACCCTGGAGTCGTACCTCCACTCGTATAGATATTAGGCAGTCAAACGATATAAACCGTTGAGTAGATAGAGTCCTCGCGAAGGTTTCACCACTTGACTTGGCGTTCGGTTGACGTTTCGGCAGTCGTTAGAACTCGGGCGCAAGGAATGGCTGTCACCGGAAGGACAGGCCGCGACTGGCACCGCGTACGAAAAGAACCCGGTCGTCCTCTGACCGGCTTCTGCTCAATTGATATGGTGCCGCACTGCAGCTGTAGCCGCCATGGACCATGGACTATTGCGTAGGGCTGAGTGTTTCCATGATTGAATGATAGCACATGTAGACTTAGAAGTCGTACGCACCTTTATTGTGTTTTCGGACGCTTTCGTAGTACCTGCCGCACCTCAAGCCCTTCCTGCTCAACGTCCGGAAGATATTTATTCGTTGGAAACCGTGTAGCCTGCACCGCTCAGTGCGCGCAGCCGTCGTGATCTGCTCTGACCGGCAGAAATGATCTTGCGTCCCGGTGAGGTGAGTGTGGCGAGGATGAATATGGCAGTACTGTAGCATGCACATTTGTCGCCGTACGCAGTATTCCAGTGATGATCTGTGTCCACTGGGGGCGAAGGGATAATCTCGAGGGCCGAACGGGTTCGAGCGGCGGAAGTACGACAGAGGGATTTCATATGACCACGGTGAATGGTTGCTACCGACGCGTAAGATCATCGCGTGTAGGGAGCACGCAGAGAGATTGGGAATAACCTAGTGTGAAATCTAGGAGGGAGGAATGAATACAACGCGGCGGAACAGGAATATTGTGACCCGTGTAGTAGCCTAGCGGGCGGGCAACGGAGTTTGAGGAAAACGTGTTGGGTATACACTGGGAGACGACCTGAGAGATGCTAGAGAGATGCCGTCGACTCGGCTCACGAGCATCTGCCCGCCGTCCTAGCTTCTTACCCAACGTTTGGGTTCAGTCGGGCGAAGTATACCCAGCACTCCTCGTTCAGTGTCCTTCAGTGTCTCGGCTCTAGTGACCGCGCACCCCGGCCCCTGGGGCATGCAGGCAAGGGCTGCTGTTAATTCGCCAACCTCGATCCGCGCCACGCACGTCTCCGTCAATGACGCCACAGCACGCCCCACCTCTGCTCGGCTCCACATGTTCCACAGCTCGGATTCCTCTGCTAGGTCTCATGGGATACCCCGTAGTTCCCTTGGTCGTCCATCCCCGAGCTGCAGTCCTCTCAAATTACGGGCGAACGGCTCAATGAAAAATCTCCTCGTTCAAACAGTGCTGCATTTTGATCTATTTCGATGTAGTCTTCGGACGACCAGAGCGATCCATGTGCGACAAGCGGCATCCGCGTTAGTGTCTAAAACCCTGTCCGCTCAGTGAGCTTTGCACTCCATGAATGCACTGCACGCAAAGGTTTCTTACCATGAGAGCCAATCCAACCAGCTATCATGACGAAGGCACAAAGGTGAGCTGCCTATGCGCCGACGACCATGGATGAGAGGGCGGCCGTGACGATGCCGTGCTTGGCATGCAAGCAATGACCATTGCTGCGATTGAGAACGCCACAGAACCGAAAGTACATCTGCAGTCATAGGACGCAGGCGTGTACAATAGACGTAGTGGACTCCGATTGTACATTGTCACGTTCAGAAACCCAGCAAGACGCGATAGCAGCAGCCGGGTGGGGTGGCTGTGAAGCTCGTCGAACTAGCGTATATTCCATAGAACCAGCGCGTGCGTAACAGAGACAATGCGTGTAGCAGTAAATGGCAGCAGCTTGACAGAGTATGCAATGTCCAGAAAGCTAGCAGGAAGAAGTCAAATCACAGGTCGTCCGATTAATGTTGGCTCGAAGCTACAATTTGTCGACTTTGACTTTCCACGTGTACGCCACATGGTACACATGGCTACAGACCAATCACCGCCCTCGTCGTTCGACGCGTCGGGCACTCAAGCTTACTGCTTGCCTTCCACCATGGCTCACTCAAGCTCCATGTCGCGTTCTTTGCACTCACTCTGGTCGGCCTTCAAGCTCCCGATATAACGCACTGTAGCTCTCTTCGTCAACGCGATGTGCAACCGTACCCCGCACACATCCATCGGCGCGTGTCAAGCATTCCACGTCTTCAAGGATCTGAACCCGATGTCTCACAACTGGGAGACCTCCTCTGAGGTGCAGGCGATTTTCGTAATGGATGCCCTCGACTGGACAACGCTTGAGCGGTTGACAACATAGGTTTCGCTTGTCGCTGGTGTAGAGGAAGAGATCGAGCTGCAAAATCTTGTTGGTCCGTGGTTGCAGTGATGGTCTCTTGGTGAACGGTGTGTATCAGTCTTCGCCTTCTCCAAATGCCCATGTTAATTGAATCTATGTCGTCGGCCTCTCTCGTTCGAGCAGCACCTTGCGCTTGGTACAGTCCCGATACTAGGCCCGCTTATGCCCCCTCGCATGCTCTTCTCCCCCTACATCTAGCTTTTAATCAACCGCCCCAATTCCTGCTGCCGCCCTTCACATGAGCGTGTTGTGGCTCATCCTAGAAGAGTTCCTGACAACTCTCACGCTCGCTGCTTCTCCACTGGACCATAACATTTGCGACACCGTGTCCTAGAAACAGACATTCCAAATTCCCAGTAGGCCTGCGTATCTACGACAAGGTAGGATTAGTGTCCAACTATCTTCGGACGTGAGTTCAATGTTCACGGTTGTGCCGACCTCGACGTCCGAATGAATTCGTTATAGCCGTGCTCGCCAAAGAGACCCATGTCGAACGTTCGTATTGTCGCGATGAGACTGTCGATGGATGGCCCGGGGGCCTACGAGCCTGGAGAGGTTGTCAGGATGATCGAGAGATGTCGTTGGAAGCTTGGCAGACGATCGCCATAGGCTAGGCGAAACGGCCGACGAATGGGAGAGCTATGCGGCGACAGCTGCTGGCCTGAAGGCACTCGCGGTGGGGCAACTCTGGAAAGGCCGTGAGAGGCGTATAGCACTTGCGCTTTCGCGCCACCTGCTCCATAATTGCATCGTCCAAGACTAAAGCCAACGCCAGTGCAAGCTGTGCGCGGGTCACATTTGAAGAAAATAGCCTGCTCTGGGGAGGATGAGGGTGAGTTGGTCATTTCTCTTGCACAAACACAATGGGCTTACGCCGAAAGCAGGACTGACCATGAGAAGACCTTTCCGGCATTCGTGTTCTGCCAACCGGGACAGTCAAGCAGATCGTTGACGGACTCGGTGTCTGCACGACACAGACATCCTCAAAGCCAGAATACTAGGGGCGTACTGCATATCCTCGCCGTGCTTTGTGGTTTCGCTTGGCCTCACCGAAGAACGAGCCTCTCCCTTCCGTAGACTCAGAGGCGGCATGACTTTGAGTCGTGCATGATGTATATCTGCCACACTCGAGAAACGTTGTATGTTGCGAAGCCTTATACTACCCGTACGTTTACCCGCCTCTGTCCACCTATGTCGCTTCAAGAAGCATCCAACTGGATATATCATTGATATCATTTCCGACGATTATCAGGTACACGATGTCTGTCAATGTACAATCAGCTATCGATATTGTCACCATGCTACAGCAGCGCGAGTGCTAGTCCACATAGTACGAGAACCCGGCTATTCTGCATTTTGTACGGTACGAGAAAGCGTGTGGCGGCTCCCGACGCATTTCCTGTCGCGGCTAGGGTCCGTCCTCTTTAGCACCATCAGACCTACCACCGCGGAAGCTGTGGCAGTTATCGAACTCCACGTGCTTATCAATGCTTCTGTCATTGCTATTCACTGGTCACCGCCCACGACAACGCATAGCCTCCGGACACGTGTTGTATTCCAGATACACGCCGCCTTTGCCTTATGGCGAGATACTGCATGAACGATCTCCGCCAGTCTTTTTGCCGTTGTGAATGCCTGCGACTATCTGCGCTGAAGAGGTTGTAACTTGTACGCACACCTCTTTCACTACATTTATCCTGCATTCACATGTGCAGCTGTCCAGAGACGCGGTTCGCGGCTGTGTGTATAAGGTTCAGACCGTAGTGAGACGACAGAAGCGGAACAGCCTCTCATGCTCCCCCCTCCAATATATCAGGTCCATCGTACATGATCCCATCTATTTATCTCCCTCCCGTCGTCCTCTCCATCATGGCTGCTGATGCTATTGGAATTCTTGGATTCGCCCTCCACATGTCCCATCGAGTGTACCAGCTGATCGAAAAGGTGAAGGACGCACCAGATGAATTTCGCGGACTCCAGGCGGAGGCTGCTCGCGTTCGCGCCTTGCTGATGCATTTGCACGACGACCTCGGAAACGATCGTTTGTTGGCCGAAGAAGATTTGCTGCGGCCTTTGCTCAAAGATGCACGGGAGCTTGAGAGCGCCACTATGGGGTTTATCAAGAAGGTAGCAAAGGAGAGCTCGAGTACGCCCGATCAATTAGACGTTCACAAGGTTAAGTGGGTATTGCATGCGGGTACTGGCAAGAAGCTGGGGGAGCAATTTAGACAGTTTTATCTGTCACTCAGTCCTGTATCCATGGTCATCACATCGTGAGTCCTCTCTCTATCTTTCCTTGAAAGCCTTAGATGATGTACTCCAATGAAAGACGTACGCTATCTGGTGTCCGCGAGCTGCAGCACAACCTTGAAACACAGTATCGCACGATCATAGACAACGGGACTCAAATATTATCGACGCAGGATCTCCAATTCCGGCAGACCTACGCTATGGTCGAGTACTCTTTGCGGTCCGCAGCCCGTGATCAGCGGCGTGGGCGGTCACAGTTGTTCGACGAGGTCTGTAGTGATTTCAACCACTTCATCGTGGAGCAACTCCACGCCCCACTCCCGACACCGCTCGCACCGCCAATGAACGGCACCGAACTGCAGGAGCAGACTTTAGGAACCACACACGAGGATTTCACACGGAATCACCACGACGACAATACAGTATCTCCTGCCAGCAGCGTTTCGTCACTCGACAGAGAATCGCCGCGGCCAGGGTGTCAGGATGGTTGCCGCTGTCGCTGCCACCGCCGACGCTCCGTTCGCCCCATTCCAAACTCACTTGCACCATGGCTTGGTGCGCTGCACATTCCTGGTACCTTGATCTCGTCGTTTTGGCCTGCATTCGATGCATGCGATAGATTGACCTGTCAACGAAAGCGGGCCAGCCTACGTGCCATCAAATACTTCCTCCCGACCTGGTTCGTTCAGGTGGAGGCCTCGATACGCTTCGAGTCTTTCCCTGTTCATTTCTGTATACAAACCCCTAGGGTGGTTGAATCACTCGATTTTCTCGACGATATGAGTCTAGATGAGTTCAAGAAGAGGCTCTCTGATCGTAGCCTAACCATTCACGATTCGGACCCTCATGGAACTTCAATGATCCACGTAAGGGGCATTCAGCTTTAGATTGTGCGCAGCGATTGATATGGAGTCTTGCTTTTGTTGTAGCAACTAATATTAAGATCAAGATATGACACAAATACCGCTCACGATATGCTCTCATATATTCTGAACTGCGGAGCTCCACGGGAATGGTGCTATCGGGGATTGTGAGTGCGTGTTCCATCGACTCTTCTATAGACTTAGCCCTTTCAGGACACCTGCAGAGTTCGCTTTGCAGTGTGTCCAAAAATTATCCATTCACGAACAGGCCCGGCAAGAATATGTTCAATCTGTCATTGTCCGAGGTCTTTTGGACGAAGACGTTGCGGAGGCCTCAGAGGGCGTGTCAACGAAGATGCGCTGGACAAAGCTTCATCAATACGTTATCAATGCAGAACTTTCGACATCAACCTCGTTGGCCTCCCTCAGTTCCGTCCTGCATGAGTTGTCTGCAGAAGTGAACATCAAGGACTCATGGGGCTGGCCACCGCTCTTCTACGCCTTGTATAAGTTTCCGTTAGCCGTAGAGCAACTGCTCAGGGCCGGAGCGAATCCATGGCTGGTCAGGCGTCCTCTGCATCGGGCCTCGGTTGCTGGCGCAAGTGCAGCAGTCAGTCCTTTAATACGTGCTGGAGTGGACGTCAATAAGCGCGACAAATACGGGAACACGCCGCTCCATACTGCTGCTTGGCCTGACATGAGGCGGTTCCCGAATGGTTACAGTTTCGCACTGGAGCTTGTGCGGCATGGTGGAGACACTCTGAACTGGGAGGCAAGAAACAGATGGGATGGGACGCCACTTGATGAAGCGGAGGAGGGAATAAAGCGAAACCCGCTTGACGAAGAATCCAAGCTCCTGCTGGAACTGTACACCACTCGCCGACTGCCTGAAGGTGTGAGTTCCCCGTCCTACATGGTTGAGCTTCCCACAGACAGTGCAGAATCGCTCTCTCCCACTTCGACTTCGTTGATTCAGTCAGGCCTTCGCGGTGATATAGATGCCATTGGAGACCTCATAAGTGCAGGAGCCATGATCAATGAAGTGGACGAGCACGGTCGAACCCTTCTGCACCTTCTCGCTATGGGTGGGCACATACCGGGGGGATATCAAGTTGCCTTGGAGTTGGTGAGGCATGGTGGGTGCGGCGTGCATTGGGACGCTGTCACGTCGGAGGGGAAAATTGCCCTTGAATTGGCGGAGGAGAGGCTCGTGAGCGAAGACATGGATGACGTTGCACGAGAGGAGGCGGAGGCTCTCTTTGATCTTTTGCAAGACCGCGTGTTACCTCTTGGAGAGGAGTACATCTTCCCTTGCATGGATCCGGACTACTGTATTTATTGCTCCTCACTTTCCTGCACATGTGGGAAAGTGGACTGTCCTAATATGCCGGGTCATTATATACCATAGGGATTTTTTATATCAGTAAGCTACCAGTGACTACGACTACATACATTCTGACGAATTCTTCTCCAGTTCGTCACCGCACATCGCGCGAGGCCTGTCGTCTATATGGACTCGTTACAACTTACAACCTCATACACATCATCTATACCTCTATACCACAATTCACGATGCTCATATTTTTGGTTTCTACTAGTACTGACGCACACTCTTCCTGACACCAACAGATACTTTGGTTGATATTATACTCGCGATAGAACAACTATGGTATAATATACGTGCATTATGAATCTCGTCCCCAACACAAGCTCATGTTTGACGCATACTATGCCACTGTACAGAGCTCATCATCATCACTCTCTATCCTCCTGGTCGTTGGCCATCACACCGACGGTGTTAGGGCTGACACTAGTGGAGCTTGCGCAGTGGCAGTATGTGTGGGCGGCGTGTTCGTGTCCAATGCGCAGTGTACGTGGAGCTGAGCTTGAAGCGACAATCCAAAGGATCAAAGTTGGCGTTTGACGTGTCCGTAGTGGGGTATCACCGTCTAGATAGACTCAGATTATATCGCAAGCAAGGGCAAGCATCGTTGGACGGTGCAGACGTAGGGGCATTGAGGGAATGAGAACGACTGGTCCATGAAAGGGACGAGCTGTGACCCGGGTCCTGACCCGACGCTTTCCTTAACAAGCCTCAGTACGGGCTTGTTTCAACTTCTTTGCGGCGGCAAATACATAAGTCCCGGTGGACTACAACATATACTCCAGCTAGCGCCAGTCTTCCTGAGTTTTGTGTCTGTTCTTGATGTTTTCTTCCGAACTTGCTCTCGGTACGTCCCTCGCCGTCTTGGCACGGGCTTGCCGCATTCCCGGTGTTCCATCTTTTTCCCATTCGACCACTCTTTCAACAAGAAGAGTGTCGTAGAACTCGACGAGGGTGCTCGCTAGTGCTCAACATCTCACCGTATGGTCAATGAGCGGTTACCAGTGGGCGATGAAACCTGCCTGCCCTGAAGTCACGCACGCGGTTTGACGAGCGGTCATCACGAACATTGTCAAACGGGAGGTTCCCGTCAACGGCGCCCACGGCTTGATATCACCGCCTGTTGCCCTCGATGAGTTGGCAAGCTTTTGCTCACCTACCACCACCAGCTCTCTCCCACTCAGTCCTCCGCGATGTTGAGGGTCGGCAAGCTCAGCCTTGCGAAGCTCTCTGTCCTGGGTGTCATTCTCTTCGGCAGTGTTCTCATCTATAATCGCGAGTATATAGGTTTGCGGAGAATCGCCAGCGTCTCCGAACCTTATATCCCCACACACACGAAAAGCGAAGCGACCTGTCCACCATCGGAATGGATAAAAGGTCAATGGGTCCCCAAGAAGAACTACACGTTTGGACCTGTCCAGGACAAAGAACATGTGGAGGAGGTCTATCCGATGGCTGGCTTCAAGACGTGTGCTAGTAATCGACAGAGAGACTGGTAATTACCTTTCATTCTCGAGGTAGCTGTTCTAACCGTCTGTGATAAGGCATTTCGGTGGTCTGAGGGAGCGTCCAGATCGTTACCCGAAGATAGACTCGTTTGAATGGCAACCTGGCTGCCACACACGGCCATGGTCGGCGGATCAGATGGTCAAGGACCTTGTAGAGATGGGCGGGTTTTTGATCCTTGGAGGTACGTGTCATAATCCGCTAGCAGACAAATTTCTTATATGCCAATGTTCTGGCAGATTCGTTGTCAGAAGGCCATTTCTTCTCTCTGTCGTGCTCGCTGGGCGAACACGTCCGCGCAGAGCCTGTCTACCCAGATGGCGAACCAGGAGACATTGCCTATATACCCCAGCAACTCTACCTTCTCCCAGACTCGCCGCTAGTACCACACTTGAAATTCCCACCGGGCTTCGACATCGCTACGACACCGCTCGTCACATTCCTTCGCTGTGATTTCCTCATGCGGGTGAAAACGCTCAATAGACTCTATCAGGCCCTTCACGATCCCCCTCACGGGTTCAGACTCTTCCGCGAGGAGGACCAGAAGACATCAGGCCCAGAGGATTACATGCCCGTATTTACGGACCCCAAGAACCACTACAGCACCATGATAGTATCGACAGCAGCCTGGTGGAATGTGAGGACCATCTTACTCAGCTGAATTCCCGTTGTTACTGATACCGTGTTTTCAGACTGACACATTGACCGGTCTCAAAGACCCGGAGAAATCCATCGAACACGAAGCTCCCGCGCTGATCCAGTTCTATGCTGACGCCATGAATCTGTGGTCAACGATGGTTCAGGACGCACTGTTCGTTGATCAACAACAGCACCCCTCACAGATGCGGAAGCAAGCCATTGTGCGCGGGTTCCCTGGGGGCCACGAGGACTGTTTCAACAAGTTCGAGCCACTGGAAGTCGAAGTGGGCTACCACAACGTCAAGTACAACTGGCCATGGATCAGCGTCATGAACGAACGGTTCCAAGAGGTAGCGAAGAACTATCTCGATATCCACTACCTAGGGATTGATGTGCCCGCGCGGTTGAGACCTGATGCGGTGAGTTTTGTTTGTTCGTCTCTGCTTGCGAAGTTTAACTGACTGATCGCGCCTGTGAAGCACATGGCCTGGGATTGTTTGCACTATGCAACGGGTACGGGCGTCGAGGAGGGGTGGACACAGTACATCTGGAGCTACATGACTGACCTGGCTTCGCGAGGCCTCCTGGGGGGGATCGCCAGAAACATTGATAGATAGTATGCTAACATCGAGGGTTTTATTGTGATTTCCACTTGGATGTATAATGGGATGTGTACCTAATTGCTTGTTCTACCACTAAACGTAAATTATCACATTGCTGTGTAGAGTGGCAGGGTTCTGAGCATTCTCCCCGCTTCAAGCACCTTTTACCTCATCGCCCCCACGTTCTTCCCGGAAGCTAGTCCAGGATGGAGGAATCATGGTACGAGTATGATGTGACGCGATCTGTACTAGTATACGAGGGGTGTTGCCTGCGAAGAATTTACCTTTCGTGCCGTCCTTGACCCATGTGAATGATATCACGAACATACTCTTTCTTGGTTCGTCCGCAGTGAACTGCTACCAGGTTGAACGTCGTTCGGCTGAGTCGCTCGTGCCGTTTCCACCGTCCGTAGTAAGTATTGTACAAGCTCTGCTATCATCATCGATCAGGGCGCCTGGCTGAAGTTATAAGTTGTCACACTTCGGCGGCGTGCTCGAGAACACACATGATATTGCACTAGAAAGATGTTACAATCAAGCTTGGTACATTGCGCTCTATGAATATGTCACGATTAGATAAGGGCATAGGCCTTTTCCACCGCCTCTGCGACAGCGCGCCTTGGACATTGCCTGTTGGTCCACATAGCAAACTGCGCATAGCCTTGTTCGAGAAGCACGTCCAGCCCACGCACGCGCTTCCAATTGTGAGATTTCGACGCTGCTAATTCAAGCAATGGCGTGAGGGCCGGTCGATACGCCATATCGATGACAACCCCCGCGGTACCCTTGGCAAATAGATCCTCGGGCAGATACAAAGCGTTGTCCACTGTCGAGTTCAGAGTAGTTGCCGATGCAGGCACAGTGGATACGATGATGGTAGGCGCATCGACAGGCCAAGAACCGAGCGCGTCCACGATACGGATATCCACTTCAGGGAACGACTCGACAAGCATTTCTGCGCTAGCTCTTGTCCGGTTATATAGGTAGACAACCTTGACCTTCAATTTGTGAAGGGCGTAGATCGCAGCTCTGGACGTCCCGCCAGCACCAATGACCAACGCAGTAGTGGGTAGGTGGCTAGACTCCGGTAGTCGGGATCGAATACACTCCTGGATCCCAATCCAGTCTGTATTTTCACCGTATAAAGCCAACGATCCATCTCGTCTTTTCACAGGTATGATCGTGTTAACTGCACCGATAGCCTCTGCGTCCGGGGATAGCGAGTCGAGCAGGGGAATGATCTCCAATTTGAAGGGGATGGTCACGGATGCTCCGCCAAAGTCTGGGAAGGTCAGGGCAGTCTTGATCTCCTCTCCCACGCTAGTAGTCTCGAGGAGCTCGTACTTGTGTGGGAGACCCAGAATCTTGTACGCAGTGTTGTGCAACGTCGGAGACATCGAATAACCTATGGGGTTACCGAATAAGAAGAATCGCTTGGTAGGCAACTGGCCAATTAAGTGAAGGGCGGTCTGGATTTCTGTGAATGAAAGTTGGCCGGGTGCAGCTTTTGACGGGAGCAATGGGTGCGTGATAGGGCTCAAAGTTTTGTTCAGAATCCGCGACAGTTGACCCTCAATGCCCATGTTAATCGCAAGAATAGGCTTTGCGTTGGGCTGAGCACTTGTACGGACGACGAAGTCATGCAGAGTGAGGTTGTCGTCGAGGGTGTTGGCTTTTCCGACTATCTTGACAATATCGCCTATTTCCGCGGCCGTGTGATAAATCTCTTCGACCTGCTTAGTTCCCCACCTTAGCTTGCCGCTCCAATCGTGCCAGGAGGCGACGATTTTGGATGAACCCTTGCGAGAGATAAGGTCATCTATGTACTTCTTCGGCCACGAGATTTCCACATCAATGTACTCGACTCCGAGACGAAGTGCCGCATGGAAAAGCTCAAACGCTTGAGCGCAAGCGTTATCCGGAAATTTGCCTCCTTGAGATATTGTCCTCACTGTGAACACGATAGGTAGGGATGTCTTCTGACGTAGGACAGTGATTTGTTCGGAGACATAAGGAATAGGGGGAGTGTAGGCACCAAACTGGTCAATGTCGGCAGGAGAGCGTAACAGATCCACGCGCAGTTCAACTGCATCTGCGCCGATAGTAAGCTCTTCGACATGAGGTAGTGCAGGAGTGATGTCGGGGTATGTGAGCGATAAGAAATACGAATGATGATCGTTCCCGTAGTTGGAGACAAGGTTGGGCTTTTGGCCAGTTATGTGGTTGAAGAAGCGAGCGACTTCCTTCCGTACTGTATAAGGGTCCGGCGAAGGCCCCTTCCCGTCGAGGACTCCCGTATAGTTAATGAATTCGTGACTGCAACACTCCTTGAACCAAGGTTCGCGACGCTTGAAAACGTCAAGGACGGGTTCCCCATAGGCAGGTCTCGCAGTTTCTTCTCCAAGGTACTTGACGACTTCGTCGATTTCGCGCACGATGTGCACAACAGGCCCCTTCTTGGCGTACACTTTCAGCAAGTCGCGGGCGGCAGGCGTCTCCACTATACCACCACCCAGGCTGATGACGTATCCAGTGGGATGATCGGACAGTAACTCTTGTAAGATCCTTGTCTCGGCGTCGCGGAATGCGGGCCACCCATTCTGCTGTACAAATTCTCTTACGCCGATGTGATGCTTCGCCTCAAATACCACATCCGCGTCGGCGAAGGACCAGTCAAGCACAGATGCTGCCAGCTCGCCTACGAAAGTCTTTCCAGAACCGCGCATCCCGATGATAACGACCGATGCTGAAGGACTAGATGACTCCCTTCCGCTGGGGGAAGCTGCAATCCCAGCGTCGCATAAATCTACGCCCTCTACGCGAAGACCAATCTGTTCCACTTGTCAGCTCGTTACTCATGTCTGAGTCGGGGCCCATACCTTGTTCTCGAGATCATCCCACCAATTAGGCCAAGTCTTCTCGACACAACGCTTCTCTTCCAAGATAGTACCCTTGACTACTGCGCCTAGCACGCTAAATGCCATCGCCACTCGATGATCATCGTAACAGTGTATGCTAGCACCTTCCTTCAATTCAGCGATAGGTTTGCCGTATAATTCCAGTCCGTCAGGCAGCTCTCTCGTCTCTACGCCAAATTTAGCTGCGGGAGAAGGAACTTCAGCTAAGAGCTAGCGGTCAAGAATTTATACACTGACCTAATTCGTCCATCATGGCTTGTATACGGTTGCACTCCTTTACCCTTTGATTAGCAATACCGACAATGCGAGTTGCAGCGATGCTCTTCGCGTCTACTAAAGCCCGACCCTCCAAAGGCGGTGATGCGGCCACAGCAGCGAGGACGGACGCAGTCAGAAAAGCATCCGTCATAGTCTCCATATCGATGCATCCTATGGCTTTGAGAGTACCCACCGGAGGACCTCGGACAGTGGTCTCAGTTTCAGTCTGGGTGACCTCACAACCCATGGGCTCGAGCACTCCTTTAGCGAATTGCGCATCGCCTTGAAGAGAAGCGGAGCCTATGTTGGTGATGGTCACTTGAGTGCCTGTGATGGCGGCGATAGCGAGCGGATAGGTTGCACTACTTGCGTCGCTCTCGATATTGTATACCGCCGGATTCACGTAAGTGCCTTTCGGGATCATGTAGATGTCGAGATCTTTCTGAGTTTCTGGGTCGCGCTTGCGGACGACAGTGATCCCGAATGTCTTCATCATTGCGATAGTCATGTCAATGTACGGCTGCGAAATGACTTGACCGCCCACGAGCTCAAGAGTCACGGGCTCACGAGCATACGGCGCGCAGAGCAAGATGGACGAGACGTACTGACTGGAAACGCTTGCCGCCAACCGAATGAGTGATCCTTGGAGGCCAGCAGGGGCAATTGACAGGGGGAGACAACCGTGAGTCTCGAGATAGTCGACGGTACTGCCGTTAGCTTTCAAGGCGTCCACAAGAGGGCCAATGGGGCGCTGCTTCATGCGGGCGTTTCCAGTGATGACCGTGCGATCGGAAGGCTCTGAGGACTGCACGAGCGTGCAGACCGTCGTGAGGAAACGCGCAGCTGTACCAGCGTTCCCCAAGTAGATCTCCTTGCCTTTGGTCGGAACCGAAAGGCTGCCTGCTCCTCCCTCTACAACGAGAGTCTCACCTCCATCCTCCCATGAAAACTTGGCACCCTATACAAGCAAAGGTCAGTTATAGTCAACAAAATACGCTCAATCGACTGCACCTTGAGCTCCATCAAAGCGTTCATCATGACTTGCGTATCGTCTGAGTGCAGGAGATTTTTAAGTCTGCAAGTGCCTCTTCCTAATGCAGCTAAAAGCAAGGCACGATTCGATATACTTTTCGAACCGGGTGTGGCCATACGGATCGGGCTTTTGCTCGGGATACCAGGTACAACCTTCACAGCTTCCGATAGCACCTTTGCTATGACTGCATCCGAGACGACGGTGGCTTTCTGCTCATAGGTTGCGCCAATGCGGGAAAGTATAACAATCTTCTTCTGCGCGCCGCTGTTCTTCTTGTCCACCTTCATGATATCGAGCAATTTGTCGACGGTCAGAGACCGTGCAGCAGGCAAGCTCGCAATTTTCGGATCACTGATCGACACGGGAAGGTTGTAGGCTCTGAGGCAGCGCGTCAATCGACCAACGGCGACTTGGTTGAGTACACCCAGAGACCGCGCAACCTCTGCCTCTAGGATCATTCCTATGCTCACGCACTCGCCGTGCAGTATAGTCGGCGTTAGCACAGCCTCGATGGCATGCCCGATTGTGTGCCCAAAATTGACGAGGTTGCGCAGACCAGTTTCGCGCTCGTCAATCGTGACGATATGCGACTTGACAGAGATGGACCCTACGATCACTGAGAGCAATAGTTCCTGCGCCGCGGAACGCGTCGCTTGGACACGACCGGAGAAGTCCTTGGAGGGCGTTTGGATTGCGGCAAAAATTTCGGATGAACGAGATTCGAGGTCTGAAAACTCAGCTTCGTTCCAGATAGCAGCGGTCTGCGGTTATGAAGGTCAAGACCATGGGCGAAGAATGGCATCTGCGTAAACAATCACCTTGATGACCTCTGCCATACCATTGCAAAATTCTCGAGCGGGGAGAGTTTCCAAGAATGCGGCGTCGATAAAGATATACTCTGGCTGCCAGAATGCACCAATCAAGTTCTTCCCGTGTGGCGTGTCTATGGCGGTCTTCCCTCCCACGCTAGAATCTACCATCGCGAGAAGAGTGGTGGGAATCTGGACGAAGCGAACTCCCCGCATGCTTCGTACACGTCAGTCGAGTTGGAACTTAAAACCACTAGCTCGCTCACAAGGTAGCAGCAACAAAGCCAACTAAGTCTCCGATCACACCGCCCCCTACAGCCAGTATCACAGTGTCCCGCGTACACTTATTGAGCAGGAGAAAATCTTCGATCTCCGCCTTGCATTCACGGCTCTTGCTTGTTTCACCTGGAGGAACAACGTAGCTGATAAATCTCGGTTTTGTCTCTGTCTTGAGAGACGAGATACAAGCGTCGAATTCAGTTTCGAAGGCGGGAAGATGGAGGTTTCCGACATTGGTATCGGTGAAAAGCACATAGGTCGAGGAGGGGATAGTGTCAAGGACTGTACGGACGATGTAGGGCACGAGATGGAGGCCACAATGAATGGAATCTTTGCCGAGGATGGAGACCTTTCGAATGTCAGTGGTGGGTGCCATGGTTGACGGTAGACGACGTGGAAGGGAGCTCTCTTTAAAAGCAGTGTCAGCGTTCCGACCTGGCAGGAATGAACTGCTTTTGCGGTTAGCTATGCAGGCCACATCCTCCGGGTCAAAGTCATTGTTCCTATCGCCGTCGGAGAATTTCTCACTCACCAGTGTTTCCTCCGGATTGGAACAGTGCCAGGCTACTGGTTCCTCTTGAGAAATCCGCTTCACTTGGAGGGAGTGCCCGTTCTATGAGAAACGAGTAGAACGACGATGGTATGCAGTACCCAATCCGCCCAAAAACCTTAGGGACGTTGTACGAATAGTGTGTATACTTGCAAGAGTGAGTCAAGAGACGGAATCGCATCACTAGCCTAGAACTGATCTTATCTTATCTTGTGAGATCACTATCTGATCGATCTGATCAGTCGAAGCGCTTGATCTCGAAGACCGCCGTTCGTCTCTCACTTACACTAAACTACATGTGTAAGTCAATTTCAATGGAGGCGTTGTACTTCGTGGTGTGCAAATATCCAGACTTGATATACCATCGAAAACGAGAAGTACGAGCAGTGTCAATATCATACAAGGACTAGTTAAGTACAGTGTTCAGAGGAAATTCCCAACCAACGCCTTGCTAGAAATTCAAATAGACCAACATATCAAACAAAGGGTCGCTCAAAAAAGGTAACGTCGAATCGATGGAGGAATGGTACGGTTGAAGCTGCAGAGGTTCGCGGTGGAATGGATAGTCGAATTCGGGTATGTTGTTGAGACTCTGGAAAACTCTCTCAGATGGAAACTCGTGTTGAAGTGAGATTCCGTTGTGCGGTGCCAAAACCGACGTTCCAAAGCTAGACTCTGCCGCCGTCGTCGGGTCGGGAGTGTCTCTGAAAGAGAAGTCTGGCTGAAAATCTTGATACGGAGTAGATGATGCAAATGCAGCGGCATCCCAAGTCTCGAGAGAGTAATACGTGCTCTCAGACATGTAGTTGGTCCCAGAGCTAGCAGACACGCTAGCTGGGTAAAGGGTCGTAGGGTCTTGTGCGCTCAGGCTCACAGCATCCAAGCTGCCGAACATCGTTTCCGCCGCGGTCTGGTACTGGAGGGACAGACCCAAAGAGTCGAGGTCAGCAGGAGCGTCCAGCTGATGATACGAGTCTTGTGTTTGAAGCTCTGCGTGCGTTTGAAGAGAATACTGCTCGTATGACGGTGTCCTGCTGTGATCACCCAGCCGGGCCCGAGCAGTCACGCTGATGGGGGGCGGGTTGCCATCCACGGCCAAAAATTCGTCCTGACCAACGCGTGCGCGACGGCGGCCACCGTCCACTTGCGTGCGGCTGAGTCTAGAGGACCTGCGATTCCGCGTTCTCGAGGACGACGATCCAGGACCGGAGGCAGAGCCTGCGTCGCCGTCGCCGTTGACATGGTTCGGGTTGATCTGTTCCTGATCCTGACTCCGGTTCAGAAGCCCCTTGGACTTTCTATAATACGTATTGGGGTCACGGTCCCTGCGCTTGGGACGCTGGTACACATCTGAGTGCACCTTCTTCTTGTGCTTCGAGATCGCTGCCGGATCCGTGTGTTGGAATTCGCAGAAGCAGCATTGACGCGGGATGAACGTGCTAAGAGAACGAGTCAAGCTTTAGTACTCGTTCGGGGTCGGATACGAGTGACGAACGACGTACTGAATCATGCGCTCGTGCGTGTCGGTGTTGGTGCTCTGCCCGCCGACGTAGTCGCAAAAGCGACATTTCCTGGGGCTGCATGACGGTTAGCATTACTTATGGGTTATATAACAGTGAACAGAGCGTACCGTCCACCTCGTTTACGAGGTTTCTTGGGGTGGGGAGGATAAGGCAAGTGAGAAGAAGTAGCCTCGGCCTCATAAGGCTGGGATGCCTAGGTGTCGTTAGATTATTCAGCACATACTATGGTATTGTCTCAGGATCGATGAGACTTACAGAGTAGGAGAAGTTCGCCTTGGTTTCTTTCGGCATGGTTTGAGACGGTATTGTGGTTGTAGACTGTTTGTTCTGCACTAGAAGCTGAAACGGTAAGGATGAACAAGCAAGTAGAGAGGAAGGCAGAGGAGTGGGAGGGGGAATTCGAGGGCTTATATGTTGAACGGCCACAGACATACGGTCCGTAATCCAGATGTCTCGGCGCGCACGGAAACATCACTTATCCGCTGTTAGTTCTGCGTCAGTGCCGTAAATTCGTATTTCACCTGTCAAATCGCAAAGGTCCTAAAATACACACCTCTCTCATTGTACTTGCGCCGAGAAGTGTCCTGGGAACACCATGATCCAATGCGCCACAGTGGACTTCGCTGTCGTCTGTCTAGGGCACTGCGTGATGTTCCATCGAAATCCTCCCGCACCGTTCGTTCCTGTGGCGGAGACACAAGCCCGTAGAATATAGAATAAGCAAGCTCGAAACGCCGTCGGGGGCAGCCTAAAGTGGAGCTTGGCGTGCGGGAATGTCATCAAAGCGGTGGAGATTCGTGCGTGGCCATGGCCCGTAGCACGAGGTGGTTGGCAGCATCATGGCCTGGCAACCATTGTAATGTGACGGGGGCGGTAGCTATGTGCATGGGCCGGCATGGGCCAGCATGTCAGACTCGGAGCAGCGGTTCTACTAGCGGTAAGACTCACGGAACTGTCGTTTGGGGATCTGGAGAGTGGCCGGGCCGCCAGATGGAACGAGTCATAGCGGAGAGTTCTGTAGCTGAGTACCAGGAGCTATATGCCCAATCAGTCTTGCAACATCATGCATCAGGTCAGAAAATCTACCTGAAATTGCGTAGTATAGGCCTACTTCTCGGCCTCGGAGACAGGTTGTAGTTCATGCTAGTACCGGTCTGACTCTTGCACTGAGGGCAGGGACGTGTCATACTTTAGCGATTCTTGTCACGAACGCACTCACTGTAAATCTCCTAACTGGCAAGGACATTGCATCCCGTCAATAGGGCGAAGCGGTCGCTCGTGTTGCGATACACAATAAACCGTAGTTGGTGCGGAGTTCAGCGGAGTAGATGGATGTTCTATGTCGGAGTTGGTAAACACAATCGAACGTTGCCGCGGAGACGAAACTGTACTGCGTTATCTAGAGTCACATTCAGGCTGGTCTCAGTTCAACCCCCCGCTTCACTAGACTCCTTGTGCAAACCTGTGTGCCTACCTGTTGCAAGTGGGCACCTCGAGTCTTCCTTGTGGTCCATGAAGTTTAGATGTGCCATGTCCAATCGCGCTAGGCATCGCGCTTGAAAACTTCATGGACCACGAGCGTCGAGGATCCACCGTCTTCTCTCGAGTAAGTGCTGGTCTTAATGCCGTAGAGGCAGAACCTGATGTTTTCGTAGGTTCAGGATGTTCTTTCAATGTCCACGGCCGATCAACACAACTACGTCTCACAGATAGCGCATGCTACAATGGAGCCATAAGGGTCAAGCGCACGGCGTACGAGAACAACAAGACCAGCTCTTCCGTGTATGGAAGACATCTATGAATAGTGTGTGTTGTTGAACATAATCATAGTAGCTCCCGTGATGTCGATTCAAGGTAAGAATCATCTTTGCAGAACATGAACAACATCGCGTCTAACATCATCTCAAGGTCGACCGGATCTGTGCCAATAACGCTTACTACTCAGTTCCCACCCGAGCGCAACTTTACCAAGACGGCGACACACTTGATAGACCTGATTCTGATGCAAACGGAGTCGAGGCCAACGTTCCGACGGATATGGGAGGATGGGGACGATTATGGCAATGCGACCACCTCCGTGCACAACATTGCCGAAAATACACGGACAACGAACTCCCAGGACAAGAAGAGCTAGTTATTCTGACACCTCTCAGTCATCGCAGGCGGCGTTGTACACCCGTGGACGTCTGCGCATTGCCCGAATGAGATGGGTCTAGGATGGGTGCGGAAATTGGACCCAGTTTGCAAATGCAGAAGATACTGCGGAACGGGTGCAGTGGCAATCATCGCGTGCGACAAGCTTTGAGTTCGTTTGGTTTCCATCCATTCACCAGCGGACGGTACCTGCGGCCTGATCAGCGCCCGAAGATTTCGACTCGCTTCCCTTACAATCGCCCTCCGTCGTCGCCGCCGTCGCCGTCGTTTCCTTGTCTCTCGTGCACGACCTCTGCAGCGAGGAAAGGCGGTCAACAGAATTTGAGGACGGTTTTGACTGAATCACACGGTGAAGGAGGGGTTGTTCGGCAATCGTTGATGACCGAGTTGTAGGGTGTGATCTACGTGGAGAGCAATAAACTATAATTGATCCTCCCAAGCGCGCGATGCAGAGATGCATTGTATACTGATTGCGCGAACCTGGTGGGAGTGCTCGAGGAAAGGAAGTAGTTTTGCGAGTTTAGAGGTGCACGTTCGGTGCCTCTCAGCGTGCATAGTTGACATGTTGGACGGTGGGATGTGATGGTCGCTGGGGTGGTTTCGAAGGAGGCTGCAGGAAGGGGCAGTAGTAGACGCCCGGTCTTGTGATAAGATGGCATTGTCCGAGGAGGACTCTGAAGTTGAACGTTGAACCGTGGCCACCTCGTTGTCATTGTCCATAACGATTGCCTCCTGGCCTCCTGGCCCTTCCTTGAAGGCCTCTCACTCTCCTTGGCTCCTCTTGGCTTCTACAAGAATCTTCTCTCTCTACAGAGTTGACCCACCTGCGCTCATTTCTTCCCCCTCGTTCCTTCTCGTTCTCGCTACTTTCTTACACGACCTTTGTCCACGACGTTCACGCCATGCCGACCCTCTCGAGCCCCATTGTCGCCGCGACCATCCCCTCGATGACGGCGCACACCTCGGCGACCCCAGCCGCGGCTCCTGCGTTCGACAATGCCAACTTGGTCTTCAACGTCGACATCTTTCTTCTCGCCTTTGCCTGCCTTTTCTTCCTTCTGGCCCTCCCGCGTGCGGTGATTCGGTTCTCTCACTCGTCTGAATGGTTTGACGGCCAGTTGCTGCACTACGTCAAGGTCCGTCCCCGCCGCGTCGCCCGCCCTGACGCCAAACTCGTCTCGCCTGAGTCGGTCTACCTCGCCCCGCCCTCCGCGGGCTCAGCGGACTGGCTGAACGACTCGGAGAAGTACATGGACGGCGGAGGGTACTCTGCTGCCTCTCACGCCGTGCTCAACCGCAGCGGCTCGTCCTCCTCACAGGCCCACCTCCTGCGCAGCTACTCGACGTCAAGCGGACGCGCTCGCCGTGCCGCTCTCGACCTCCAGGTACACATGCCCAACTGGACGACCATGCTTCCCCAACTGTCCTGGATCACTCGCATCTCCTTGCGCCCGGGCCTCACTGTGGGCGGTGCCACCATCCTCGTCGCGTACTTTGCGGTCATGATCTACGCCGGATTTTACAAGTCCAACGTGTTCACCGATCCCCTGCGCACAGGCTACGTCGCCACTAGCCAGATTCCTGTTGTTATTTTGCTTGCCACCAAGGTCAACGTGCTGGGCATGTTGCTGGGTGCCGCCTACACCAGGGTGCGTGTCTTTCTCACTTTCTTCATTCCCTCTCCGTGATCACTTTTGGTCCACAGCTCAATTACCTCCACCGGTTCGCGGGTCGCCTCCTCGTCCTCGCCGTCAACATCCACGCGATAGGTTACTGTACGTTTCCCTGTTAATCCAAACTTACACCCGTGAATTCATGTTACTTTCTCCCGCAGTCTACAGCTGGTCACTCGCCGGCACACTCGCAACTAAACTCGCAACACCCATCCACACCTATGGCTTCGTTGCCCTCCTCGCCGCCGATGCTCTCGTCCTCTTTTCCACCGACTACATGCGTCGCAACTACTACGGCACCTTCATCGTCATGCACGTCCTCGGCGTCATCACCTTCCTCGCCGCCACCTGGCTCCACTCGACGGACGCCGCGCCCTACATCCTCTTCGCCGTCGCCGCCTACATGCTCGACCGCCTCTGCCGCCTCGTCAAGACCCGCTACACCACCGCACGCCTCCGCGCACTGCCTGAACTCGGCATGACGCGCGTCGAGGTGAATGGGATTAATGCCGGGTGGCGTGCGGGCCAGCATGTGCGTCTGCGCGTGCTTTCGAGGGGACTTGGGCTGTTTGGATGGGCAGAGTGCCACCCGTTCACGATCGCGAGCGTTAGCAAGGTATGTGCGCTCCCGTTTTGGTTTTGGGTTCGTTCTGATGATGGTTGCCCTGTGTTGCAGAGTCCGAACGGCGAAGGTCTGGTCCTTATGTGCAAGAAGGCGGGGATGTGGACCTCCCGCCTGTTCGACGTAGCGCGCCGCGCAGAGTACGGCGAGGCCGCGGGCATGTCCCGCGACGTCAAGGTGCTCGTCGAGGGACCGTACGGTAAGTCACTTTTGCAATCTCTTCTCCCTTTGTAGGCGCTTACGCAGTGACGCAGGCGGCCCTGGCCACACACTCTACCCCAGCTTCTCCGGCGCCCTCGTCGTCGCCGGCGGCAGCGGCATCACCTACGCCCTCGGCCTCGTCCAAGACCTCCTGCAGAAAGACCTCGAAGGCCGCTCCCGTCTCAAAGCGATCGAGCTCGTCTGGTCCGTGCAAGACCCGTCCGCCGTCCTCCCTTTGCTCCCGCTCTTCAGCGCGATGCTCGCCCAGTCGTCCTCGCGCCCGTACTACGCCACGCTCAACATCAGCGTGTCCTACACGCGGTGTTTTGCCGCGTCCTCGGATGCCACCGTGAAGCTGCTCGCGCGGCCGCCGCCGGGGCTCACCATCACCCCCGGCCGTCCCAAGCTGGTGAGCATATTGACGAGCGTAGTGGACCGCGCGACGATGCTGTTCCATGGCGGGCGCGAGAACCGCGGTGCGCCCGCGGGCGTGCTGGTCGGTGTGTGTGGGCCGCAGGGTCTTGCGGAGGATGTGAGGAAGGCGGTGAGGGGCATTGAGCCCGCGCGGAGGAAGCGAGCGGGTGGGGTCGAGCTGCATGATGAGTTAGTGCTCTTTTTCTTTTCGTTGTGACGCTCGATATTGACTAGTTGTCGCAGAGTGTTCGGCTCGTGAACGCTGTTGTGCGGTCGACTCGACCTCGACGGACGGTCGGCCACTCAGACCACCATCATGAACAAGACCAGGCAACAGGTAACAGGTGCGCCTGCGGCGTTATACCTCACCTTTTTCCATTTCCATTTCCATCGATACCCGGAGGCTTTGCCTCCTCTTGACTGTATTTCTACGCTATGGGCTAGGAGCGTGATGTTGTGCGGCGTGTGTTCAGAACTGCCGCACTACCTTTCCTTCTCGCTCCTTTCCCTCGCTCTTCTCCCTCGTTCCACTGGCCAGACATCTCGTCTGCAGGCTGGAACGTGCCTCGTTATACGTGACACCTCTGTCTTGACATCACTAGACCTACCTGCCCACCGCATCCCGCCAGTACACTACTACTGACCGGACATCATCATCATGAACTCGAAGTTCTAGTTTTACCCGTTTCGCTATCACACAATGAACGTCTGTATCAGTATCGGTCTCGACTCTCCATCATGAAAGTGAAAGTGTAGTGCTCTGTCTTTATTGCTCATTATTCTCATTTAGTTCTTGGTTTCACGTAGTACATATCTGCTACAAGATAGACACACGGAACGACAACAACATAGAGGTGTTCTGCCTGGCTGAGCCTGTTGGATGCTGCTGTTAATGGAGTTGTGTTGTTCTTATATGTTGGGGTGTTTGGATGTTTGGATATCGGAGTCATATTCATTTGGGTAAGTGCCAACAGTGCCTCAGCTCTGATCGAGCGGGTTCGACGGTGAGGTGAGGGTCGTAGAACGGACGACATATTTCCGACCAGCTGCAGTTGCCATCCCCTCTTATCTCGCCGTCACTCACACTTTCATCCAACAGGCAGAGTCACGACGTTTTGCTGAGGGTTTTGACTGCTGCGGAGATGACCGTGTCACCAGAGCACTTCCCAAGCGAGGTTCAACTTTCGCAGGCAGAGGTCGTGGAGAGTCACGTTGATGTACGTCGTGTTCTTTCCGTCTTGCGCTGTTCCTTCGACTATGAGACATAGATCGATCAGATCGAAGACAAGCCTAGTGAGGACGACTATGTTGTAGATAGGATTGAGGGTCAAAACGAGCCTGAGGAGGTACGCATCACACATTTATCTGTCTGCGAAGTTTATGAGAGTGCTGAGTCGTGGATGCTGTGTAGGAAATCGATGATCTCATACGAGACGGATGGGACGCTATCCTCGGATTGCCGCAGGAGTCTGAATCGAACGTCAAGGATGATGTACCTAACCTCAAACGCGTCCGAGCCGTCGAGCCAGTAAGTGTGCAAGGCCTGAGATGTCGCCCCCACGCTTTCAGCTGAATGAGGGTATCTATGGTATCCTTTGCAGATCCCGAGCTCTCAGCAGAATGATGCAGATGACGGCTGGACGACGATCCTTCACGCTGCCGAAGGACAGTACAAGCATCTCATAGATGGCTGGAAAGATGAGATGAACAATCTGCTCATTTTCGTGCGTCATCCCGTTCACAGTCTCGGTGCCAGTACTGATTGACTGCTTTCCCGTGTAACACAAGACGGCACTGTTCTCCGCTGTAGTGACGGCATTCACGATCGAGTCGTATCAGCTCCTGCAACAGGACCCTGGGGACGCCTCAACTGAAATACTAGCCACCATCTCCAGTCAGTTGGCGTCGTTCGCTACCGGCAGCGGATTCATCAACTCGACCGCACCCGCGGCTTCGCTCACACCGCTGTCCTCCTTCACGCCCCCGTCTTGGGCTGTCAGTGTCAACATCCTCTGGTTCATCAGTCTCGCCCTCTCACTCGTAGCAGCGCTCTTCGCTATCATGGTGCAGCAGTGGATACGAGAATATCCAGCCGCAGCCTTGACGTCGGCCAGGGAGAACCTCAGGCTACGCCGCTTCCGTCTTCGCGGTCTCAACACTTGGAGAGTGCCAATGGTAGTCTACATCCTGCCGACGCTTCTCCAAATCGCACTCATCCTTTTCATGGGTGGTCTCGCCATCCTAATGTGGGCCGTCAACCTACAGGTCGCTCTGCCTCTGCTTGTGGTGCTTGCGGTGTCTCTCTGCGTGTTCCTCTTCTTCGTCAGCATGCCCACAATTTTTCCGAGTTGTGCGTATAAGGGCCCGCTTGCGCTGTTACTGCGCATTCTTGTTCGACGATTTATTGTGGCTGTCTCCTATGGTCTCAAGGGCCTCTCGCTTGCAGCCCTGGTAGCGTTCGGGCTTCTTCATAACGCCGTCTACTTGGTCCTTTTCTTCTGGTCTAGAAGTACGTCTTCTCATATATTTGGTACGTGCGACTGAGTTCTGATCCACTTCGCAATAGAGAAGGTCTGGCTAGCCGCACGACTGGATGGCTTGACTAGCCTGCTGCTGCAGGCCTCTTACCGAATCACCACTTCTCCGATGTGGCCATTTGCACCTGCGACCCACGCCGAGTTTCTTTCTGGTGAACAATGGAGTGCCTCTGATGTCTATGCCATCCGCCATCTCAAAGGCCTTGACAGCGATATCCTTGCGTGGGCTCCATCGGTGCTCTCGAGTGATAAATGGACCAAAATCGAACCGTGTCTCGACGACTTCACTTCCGACCCGAACGAGAAGATCGAGTGTGTCCTAGACTGGCTGGCACGAAGTCTGAACGTCTCGGACTCCAACAGTCTGTTTTATCTCGTGGTCATGGACGGCGTGTTGGGCTCTCTTACTCCCTCAAGCACTTTTTTCAAGGAGAATATCGACGGAGAACTTGTACGCTGGTACAGGCGACTTCTACTTGATGCGATGGAATCCATCGAGCCTGCTCAGATGCAACTGGCACCCCTTACCATGAGGAGACTTCGACAGGAGCGAGCCGGCGAGGAAGAGCCAACAGCTTCTACCACTGAAGCGTTTGCCGTCATGGCTCTCCGCTATCTCATGCTTTCTGAACCCGAACCAACTCGGAAAGATCAAGCACGATATATGAATATGCTCTTGAAGATTCGTGAATGCCTTCCAGTTCCGCATCCTCGAGCACCACCCTATGCAAGTCGATATTACAGGATTATCTCGAGCGCACTATTTGAATGCTGCCTATGCTGGGAGTATCCATTCGACGAGCCCGGTACGCCCAATGTTATCTGCGTTTGATCCGATCCTCATCGTTCTGCTAGGATTTATTCTGCTATGTCGTTGGGCTGTGGGTCTAGTCGATCATGCGCTCACGGGGGACTTCGTCAGTCCGATATACACGAGAGCTGCTATCGCCCTCGAATTGTACCTTGATACGACAGCAGCTGTTCTATTGGCATGGCGCAGCAGGACCTCGTTGCTGGGATGTTCACGAGAGGCCATCAACCATCTGAGAACTGTAGTAACAACTCTTTGCCATGTCGTTACGGCAAACCATAACGGCATCAAACGCTTCACTAGGCTCAGTCAGACTGCCAAACCTTCCAACACTGCAGACAGGGTGGCTGTTACCGCTTGGAACTCGATTTGTCATTCACTGCTCACTCTTGCAAGCAACAATGGTCTGGAGCGCCAGGATCAGTCTTCACAAGAAGGACAGCCACCTTTGCAGGAAGAAAGCGATGACTTTATGTCCAGCCTTGATTCTTTAACAGACTTGTTACTCGACGCATTTGCTGGTGTGCCGTGCTATGCCCCGGCGATCGCAAAGCTCCAAGACCTTAAGAATATCTGTGCGCCTGCAACGAACATCTTATCTATCGACGACAGGAGTATGGCCCGGGAATCGCAGTAGAATGGTCAAAAAGCCGGTAGACTGGGGTCTGCTGCACGACATGTAAACACTCCTCCAGTAGCCCTTACACTACCCTTTTTTCTTGGCCGCTTGTCGTTCCGTCGCCTTTCTTCGTTTCTCCAATTTACGTTCAACCATGCCAATGTACTGGGTCATTCCGTGCTCCAGTAATTTCACCTTTCCTCCTCCTACATAGTATGTTTGTCCAGGAGGAGTAGGTTGGTCGTCTTCATCGTCGTCTGAACTACTGTCCTCGTCACCTTCATCGTCCTCCGCACCAAATGCGCCCGCTGACGATAAGGAACAACCCTCTACAACTACTCTACTGAACCACCTAAAGCGCGTGTTATGAGAGGTTCATGGTTCAGAAGTTTGTACAAAATACCTGTCATGAGTAACAAGAATGATTCCTCCTGCGAAATTCCGGAGTGCTCCAGCGAGAGCTTGAATTGTAGGTGCATCAACGTGAGTCGTCACCTCATCTAGGAGTCTAGGAAATTGTCAGCACCAAATGATCAGTTTTCTGCTAGCATGGTGCACGTACAGCAACGGGGGAGGGCGAAAGACAATGAGAGCAAACGCAAGTCGAACCTTTTCTACCGCATGAACATCCAGCTCTCAACGCGATTGGCAGCCTAAACACGCACCTTCTGTCCACCAGACAACATGATCACGGGGGTATCGCTAGCTATCTTGCCACCTAACCCGAAAGTTCCGAGGCATGCCCTCGCTTCGGGTTCAGGTACCTTATCACCTTTCCTATCGAAATGGTCCAGGAAGTATTCCAGTGCCGTGACGTGTTTCTCTACAGAGCTGAATTCCTCGACAGAATGTTGCGAGAAGTATCCGATCTTGAGCAGTGGGTGGCGCACAATGGTGCCCGTTGTAGGAGACAGCTCTCCGAGGACTAGTTTCGCTAACGTGGATTTTCCTTGACCGTTCTGAGGATGGTTGAGCATGGGCACAATGTCACGGAATAATACAGACGGGAAACATACTGCACCAATAAGCGCACATCTACCTCCCTGGTCGACAGTGAAGGTCACATTCTCGACGACTGGCTTGGCGGCTTTCGGGTATTTGAACGATACATTCTCAAAATGGACGAGATCTCCGAGTGTTCGCAACTTCTCGGGGTTGGGTATAGTTATCTTGACCTTGGGCCCTAGGTCCTCAATCTCTATCCCACTACGCATTGTCAATCCATAGTAGCCCATATCACGATTGAGCTTGAAACGTGTGCCTTTCGCGCTAGTTTCGGCTCCCCATCGCTCATCTAGCCTGAGTGTGTATCACATATTGAGCATATGAGGATTTAGATATAGGGACGTTACTGACTTTTTCTGTCTGCTCTTTGCCATACGGAGCCTGAATGGGGCTGGAGAGTTGAGAGCTGTGTCTTGGGTCTCAAAGTACTCTTACCGATTGTCATCTCCAGTCTTCTTACCCGAAGAAATGCCTTGACTAATGGACCGTTCAATCTACGGATGTAAGTCAGACCAGTGACCCATGTTCAAAACAAATCATGGACTTGCGTGTTCTTTCTTCTTATCTAATGCATTCTGGGCTTTGATCGCAGCTTTTCGTTTTGCCCTCACGTCGATTTCGAATGCGCGTGGGGACCCCTCAAAATACCGCAGGGTGTTGTCCCTAAGGATTATTGACTCTTCGACCACATTATTAAGGAAAACTTGATCGTGGGAGGTCAATACCAGCGTCCGTGTCTGGTCGATAAGATACTGCTCTAGCCAGAGCGTGGCCTTCAAATCCTACAGAAATAGATAGGTGAGCGGATGCCTATACGAGACTTGCCTGGGATACCAACCAAGAAATTGGACGGCTCATCCAATAGAAGGATGTCTGATTGCACAAGAAGAGACGTGGCCAGCGCGCAGCGCGATCTCCAGCCTCCGGAAAGTGAGCGGTAAGGACTATCCATCATTTCTTGAGAGAACCCCAAACCGACTAAAATTGTCGCGGCCCGAGATTCCGTTGTGGAGGCATCCAACTGGCTCATAGTGTCAGCAAAGTATCACTGGATGACTTCAAAATAGGCCTACTACGCACAAGCTCCAAAGTCGTCGTAACATCTGCCAGCATCTCAGATACCCTATCGACAGCGTCAGGCTGAATGACTGCTCGAGCAAGCCTGAGGGACAATAGAGCTCAGTGAACCGCGGGCTTCTCTGTACCCGTTGGACTCACTCTTCTTCTCCCTCCTTCACTCGAGCTTCAGCTTTCAATTCTTCCTCGCGAGCCTTCTTGCCTCGAGCACCAGACGTCCTGCTGGCTACCTTGCGAGCATCTTCGAGAGCCTTGTACAGCCTTTGGAGCCTGATTTCGGATAAGATCCGCTGCGTCTCTGCGAGAGAACTCGATTCCGCTGCCCTGGTAAGCACTGAAGATGATGAGATGTCTCAACGCTGTATACAGATGCTGGAGCACACTCACGGTTGAATTCCTTCATCGCCTCTGCACGTTTGGTATCACCGCGCACCACATGCTGGAGGACAGATAGGTCGCCTATGGATAGTCCGCTGACATCCAGTACTTCGTCGACGGCACGGATACTGTCCTCAACTTGCGACACGAGAACGATTCGTAAGGAATGGCTCAACCCCGGGATGAGTTTGTCCGCGATGGCCTGTAGGAGAGCTGTTCATGCATACTGTCAGCTAACATAAGGTGAGTAAATGAAATAAGACTCACTTGTTTTCCCTGTACCATTTCTATCCGAGACAGGAGAAGATGAAAGAGATGTCTCATGATCCGTGTCATACCAAAGCGTACCTTCCCACCAAAGCGTATCGTATACCATCTTTCAATTTCAATCTGCTATCGGTCACCAGTTCGCGATTTCCAATTGAGATGGTGACACCCTTGAGATCCACCTCGCCATTGGTCGAATCAAGCGTCTCGGTGTGAAACCGGGACTGCTGTGAGGTCGCTACAATCTTCACTTGCTTCGACATGGGTATGAGGTTGAGATAGATGTTTGCTGGTTGACGGATGAGACAAAGTCGGGTGTACACAGAAGTTGCGGGGAATGACGATGATCGTCATTTGAATGCTGCCCTTCCAAGCTAAGTCAGTACGCATGCGGTCCCGAAGCGCATGACTAGGTTCTGTCACGTCCGAGCCGTCTAACTGCGCTATGCTGCCCATGCAGCATAAAATTGTGCTCTGGGGATATGCTGCCCATCGCTGCGAAGATGTGGGACGGCATGCTAAAGGAAGGGTTGGGATAACATGGAAGACTGCCGCTTGGAAGAAACAAAGCCTTTAATTGAGTAAGCGCCCAAACTATACTGAACGCTGGAGACCCCGGTCATCCCGACATCAAGCCGTAGCCGTGCGGATTCCTCTGCAGCCGTTTTGCAGTTCTCACTCATTCACTTGGGAATCCAATGTGGAGGAAAATTTTACAGAATCATTATGGCAAATTACACATACACATCGTCAGATGACAGACCGCACACCCCGAGATGCTTGATGAAGTACAACCGATGAATACTGTGGGAAACAGTGGCCTGCATTGTGCAATCGATAGTTTCAAATATTGTCCCACATAATCAACACAAGAGCCTAATCAACAACTTGTGTATTCAGAGATTGCCCCAACAGAAATGACATCGAAGTCCCGAGACGACTGCCTGTGAATCCGACGAGTCTACATCGAACGATAGATGTGCACTACGATGGTAGAACAACCCCAAAGTTGAGGTCTATACTCGAGATATATCTTCGCGTTCCAAATGAAGACCTACAGATGCCCATTGGGTATTGGTGCAACTATTCTGACCGGATTAGTATACGTAGTTTATTTAACGAATGATAGGGGGAAAGGCTAATGTGAAGGGGCTCCCGGCTCATCACAGCCAACCGAAAAAATACTTGCCACCCGCACTCCTGGCTACTAAGCAATCCAGCATACTATATTCTTCTATCTTCAAGCACGTCAGCCACATGCGCTACGACCGGAGGAAATTCACCGATGCCATCCCGCATCGAGGTGGTTCATGTGTTTACATCTTCCTCCGTAAGTGTAAGGTGTAAGCCGAATCCCAGACGTCGACCGCGCGACGAAGTGCCGATTCCATGTTCGCCGCGCATGACATTGTGCGATACGTCTGCGGTCCGCTGTGATCCTATTCACTATTGATCGGAAAGCAGTCGATTCCCTGCCGATGCACGCGCCTTCAGCGAAAAGATATCATCTGTTCAACATACGGAACAAAAACAGATTGCGTCGTTTTTTGTTGTTGGGCCTCTGAATCGAACAGGTTCCGATACATGGATCGGATGAAGCTAGTCTTACAAGCAATGATGACTCGCTCTACCCAAGCATCGGTGTTTCGGAGGGCACGAAGATACACATTGCCAGCTGTTCTGCAAAGCCTGTACGGTGTGTTCTAGGTATTGCAAACGACTGCCTCAATTTCAAGGGCTTCGGATTCGCGCGCTTTGGAGGGCAGGCGCCAGGCGTGCCTCGATCACGATCAAACCTTGCAATATAGCGACCATGTGAAGGGACAACCGCTCTAAGACACGAACGGACGTGCTCACCTGGGCTTACGGACGTCGTGCTCGGTACAGAGGTTCAAGACACACCCGATAAGCTGGAAGAAGACGACTCCTAGGAGACGCGAGCGGGGTCGGGGATGAGTGAGTGCTGGCCAATTACGAGGTGAGGACCCTGAATGAAAGCGTAAAGATCGCAGCCGTGACACAAGGCACGGCGTTATTTTGGGCGGGCAAACGGTGCAAACGTTCGATGAAAATCAGTGGTTGCGAGGGGAAGAGACCCTTGCTCCTGGTTGCTCTCGTCTGGTCGTCGTGCCGGGAGCAAGGTTTAATCTTGCGCTTATGTAAGCGGGCGGCTAGTCGCAGAGGATGTCTTACCGCCAGGCTCGCCTTCCGCCCAACTCAAAACCAACACTCCATCTTCTTCCCCATTCTCAAGGTCCCTTTCCCCTTCCTTTTGGCCGCGCATTTCACGGCTTCGTCTTTCATTGACACCGACATTCCTTAAGACCGATTCGGCCTTGACGCTCTGCTATATAACTCCCTTTGAAAGCCGCTATCTCATTAACCATGAAGTTCTCTACTGCTCTGGTTTCACTCGCACTCGCCCTTGCGGGCACCGCTGAGGCGAAGATGCAGCACCGCCGTACAGGCCCGTCTGTTACCTTCTCCCCTGCTCCTTCATCCACCCCGTAAGTGTCCGTGGTAGCCACGCGCCCAATAACTCACCTCAAGCGCATTGACAGCACACAAGTCGAAACCTCGAACCCGCCGGCGACCCCTCCTGCAGCTGGCACGACGGTCAAGCGTGGTGTTTCCTACAACGCCCTCTCGGCTACCGCTCAGTTTGGCTCGAAGTGAGTAACATGGGCGCTCACATTGCCTGGACATGCGCTTATGTATCCATCTCCTAGGGTCTCTTGGGCGTACAACTGGGCCGACAACGCTGGCGGTCAGCTCCCCAGCAATCGCGAGTTCGTCCCCATGCTCTGGGGTGCTGATTCCGGCCACACCTCTACCTGGCACGCAGATGCGTCCGCCGCCATCGCTGCCGGCGCTACTCACCTCTTCGCGTAAGTCCTTGTTCCTGCGCGCTTTGTTCCCGTCGGATTCAACGGTTTTGCACAGATTCAACGAGCCCGACTTGTCGACTCAGTCTAACCTGACTCCCGAGCAGGCCGCTGAGGCCTGGATGCAGTATATGGAACCGTTTGCCGGCCAGGCGAAACTCTGCTCGCCAGCTATCACCAACGGTGGTGCGCCCATGGGTACCGCATGGCTCGACGACTTCTTGTCGGCTTGCAGTGGATGCACTATCGACTGCATTGCTATCCACATCTACGACTCCGCCACCAACATCGGCTACTTCCAGAACTACATCTCTGATGCTGGCACCAAGTACGGAAAGCCCACTTGGGTGACTGAGGTTTGTGTTGTTATGGTGCAGCGACGATATCAGATGCTGACGGGATGTGCGTTTGATAGTTCGGCGCCTCAGGTACCACGGACCAGCAGACGGCGTTCTTCCAGACCATGCTGCCCTTCCTGGACAACCTCTCTACCGTGGAGCGCTATGCCTACTTCATGGCTGGCGACGACATCCTTGTCGACGACAACAACAACCTGACGCCCCTCGGCCAGGTCTACAACACCCTTTGATCGGATTCCTTGACGAACCTTCACTCGACCTTCACGTACGCATTGATGCGGCGTCCGAAATAGAATTTTAGATGCGTCCGGAGCGGGGCTACGGACGTCTGGTATCCTAGGTTTGCTTGCACGCTTGCGCCATTTACGCCGGATGTAATCGTTTCATTGAACTCCCCTCATTTGTCGCTCCTGTGTCCAGATATCCCTTGAGGGGCTGGTAGGCGTCCGCGCCATTGTTACTCGAGTTTATTGTGCATATCGAATTGGATAAAATGTAGTCTGCGTTTGCCGAACGTCCCCACGCGGGTCCAGTGTTTGCCCCAGGCGCGTATGGAGGGACTTACGAGAACTTGAGCAGTTCAGCGGCTCATGCCCACATAAGCTCATAGAAGGACGTTGCTGTGATGCGCCGTGATAGGAATGATCCTCGACGCTACTTCTCCTCGGGAGACATAGGGGTTAAACCTTGCTGAAAACGCAACCGACCACTAGAAAATGTGGTGACGGACTTCTACACGCTGCATGTTTCGTCGGCTCCCCGACCGGGGTGGGAATAGTTTACGACGATGGGTGGAAAGCCACAAATGACACAGATTTGTGCACACCCGTCTGCGTAAAAACTGTCGCTGATTCACAATGACTCGTTCGTCCAATATTGGTCGTAGATGCACAAGATGATGACAGAGCTTTTGAGAGATTCGGGAGCATATGCAATGTAAGTAAAAGCATGGTGGGCGTTGTCGGGAAAGCGTGCGTGTGGGACCGGGGATCACTGACGCGCGGTGAACAAATTTCGGGCACAAGTCACGGTGAACGACGACCTCCCAACGACCTCCTCCTCCTCCCTCTCGCTATACCCCCGCGCGTACGCCGTGCTCGAATATATTAAATGCAGGTCACCCGCGGTACGTGTTCTGCTTCCCCAACAAAGTCTTCGCAGCTCACGGGAGACCCCAGCCCGCATCCAGGTCGGCCGACGCTTGGTCCCGTCTAGACCGAATGTCCTTCCCAGACACCCCAGCGTGCGACTCCAAGGTGTGCGGGTACCAAAGCGTCTCGCGTCCACCGAGTCTGCAGAGTCTGCCCCACTGGTGCGTCCTATGTTGAACTGCGAGGAGTGTATCTAATTTCAAGGCTGTCGTGAAAGACACCACCGCCGCCACCACGCCCATCCATATGGACCCGGTTCCTCACAATGACTGGACGTATCACCGTCTTTACGGTCGTAGCGGGTACCGGCCTATTCTATTACGTTGCGCACAAGGACCGCACACCAGGGCCTCAGCTCCCTCATGACCCGAGCAAGAAGACGCTCGTTATCTTGGGCAGCGGATGGGGAGCGACAAGTCTGTTGAACTCGCTCGACACCAGCGACTACAACGTGGTATGTGCTCTTTGACCTACCTCGCCGTCTCGACTGTGATGCTTTTCGTGCCAGTTTGTGATCAGCCCTCGGAATTACTTCCTATTCACCCCTCTACTGCCGAGCGTGGCCGCGGGAACACTCAGCCCGCACTCTATCCTTCAACGTGCGTATATTCAGTATGCACAGCGTTGTAGCACTGACACAGTGACACTTGTTTCTTCCAGCCACGCGTTACGTCACGCGTCATAAAGACCGCCAGGTAGCTGTGATCGAAGCCCATGCTACAGACGTCGACGTATGTCTTCTGATGGCTTCAAATTGATGCCTGTGGTTAATGTATGACACGCTTCTTCTAGCCCCTCAACCAGACAGTAACATTCGCGGGTGAGCATGAGACGCTATTTTGCATGCGCGCATCCTAACTGTTGGCGTAGACAAGTCGGAAGTACAGGGCCTGGTGTCCACGACAACATTGAAATATGACTACCTCGTTTACGCTGTCGGTGCGGAGACACAGACGTTCAATATACCTGGTGTCAAGGAGAACGCATGTTTCATGAAAGAGCTCCCTGATGCGGAGAAGGTATGTTCACCTATGAACTCTCTTTCCGTGTGTGAATGTTGAGACCGTTACTTAGATGCAACGCCGCTTCCTGGACTGTGAGTCATCAGCTATAGCACATGAGTTCGCGTTGACCCTTTCGTAGGTCTCGAATCCGCAGCGTTCCCAGGACAGAGCAACGCGGAAATCGATCGACTGCTGCACATGGTAACTCGCTGGCATAATCTCCGTTTAATCTACATGTGACTCACCGTCTGAACTGGCAGGTGGTTGTTGGTGGCGGGCCCACTGGCATAGAGCTCAGGTAAGTTTACCGTCCTCCATGCAACATCCCCCGAAATAACACGTCTCTAGCGGCGAGCTGCACGACTTCCTCCAGGATGACTTGCGTTCGTGGTACCCAGAGCTCGCCGACCACATTAAGATCACGCTCGTTGAGGCCCTGCCGTCTGTGCTACCCATGTTCAGCAAGCAATTGATCGAGTACACGGAGTCGACATTCAAGCAGGCCAACATTGAGATCATGACGAAGACGATGGTGAAGGAGATCAAGGAGAAGAGCGTCGTGCTGCAGATGCCCGACAAGAGCATTGTGGACGTACCCTGTGGGATGGTTGTCTGGGCCGCAGTGCGTCTTCCGCCCCTCCTCCGCACAATAACAGCAACTGACCGCTGACCACGCGATCTCTCACAGGGCAACACGCTGCGCCAGGTGACCCGCGACCTCATGGCGAAGCTGCCCGCGCACCAGGTAAATCGCCGCGGAATCACCGTCGACGAGACGCTGCGCATGACGGGCGCGGACCGCATCTTCGCTATCGGAGACTGCACCGCAACGTCCTACGCGCCCACCGCGCAGGTCGCGGCGCAGGAGGGTGCGTACCTCGGTCGCGTCTTCAAGCAGTTCGCGCGGCGCGACGCGATCGCCGCGCAGATTCGCGAGCTTCAGCAGTCGGAGCCGGAACCAGAGAAGGCTGCGCGCGTGGAGGCACTGGAGCGCCAGCTGGCGAAGCTGGAGAAGATCAGGCCGTTCCATTATACGCACCAGGGCTCGCTTGCGTATGTTGTATATTTTGTGGTCATATGAGTTGCTGACCGTAGTCATTAGGTATATTGGCTCAGACAAGGCCATCGCTGATCTGCCGTTCCTGGAGACCGGAAACGTGAGTCCACTACAAAGTGATTTCGATTCGGTGGACTAATAATGCTTTCTAGATCGCGACAGCTGGTGTAGCGACAGTGAGTAATGATTCTACATCAAAGCGTATGTTGTTTGACCATAATTACGTCTTTTAGTACCTCTTCTGGCGCAGTGCGTATCTCAGCAAACTGTTCTCTCTCCGCAACCGCGCACTAGTCGCCACAGACTGGATCAAAGTGCGGATCTTTGGAAGGTGAGCCTTCAAGACAAATCATCATGCGAACCACACTTACTGATGCGCCGGCTTTCAGGGACGTAAGCAGAGAATAGGCTGTCGAGCGTCGAGCGAGGGCGTTTACTGGACAATACGGACGAAACAGACATTGTCCATACATAGCGACTAATCTCTTTAGACTTTTATCATAGGCAGTAGAGTGACTTTAGGCGTCCACAGGTCTTTAATGTGGTTATATGATTGTGCTCTTTATTTCCCTGAGTTGAGCCGACGCTGGTATTGCGCTACATCTCGTCTCAACGTTCCCGGAGCATATGCCATAACGCGTGGCTCGCGTGAATCGTGAAAAGGCGTGCTTTTTTCTCCAACTATGTAGATGTAGGTAGAGTCTAATATATGTTTGGTCAAAGCCAGCCGTACTGTTAGGATGATTTGCGCAGGTTGTCGAGAGTCAATTCGACAAGGTTCACGGATCCTGCATTCCCAGAATATGTCTGCATATCTGGAATTTGAATCGGTATATGAATCCAACACCTTAATCGACCTCACTAGGACGCACGACGATGTTGCACGATTGGTGACACTAAGCCAAGCCGGGAATCTTGCTCTCCCTGTACACCACCACAATATACTCAACACCTTTAGGTTCAGTTACGCTTACTTTGTGCAATGTGTATTGGGGGCATATGCCGCTTGCACGTTTACTTAGCGCAAGCTTCCCCATTTGTGGCGGCTGCGCTATCTGGTGGCACTGGTGCTCAACCCGGGGCAATGAATAACGACCAGGAGGGTCGAGCACGATATGACATTCTAAGCTGATACTTACGCAGTAGTAGCGAATTCGGGACGTCGTAGTCTTTCTCTGAGGCTGAGCCTGTATAGTACGAACTTCGGGGCATATGTACACACTTAGAAAACCTATAATGAATGATAACTGCACGCGTGAACCGAAGAATGAGTGGAGACATACAGAGTAATTCATGGGAACCATGTAGACTATAGTCCGTATGTGGTTTCGGAAAACCATAAGAATATAACGGACGTGACTGAGGGCAATGTGGGCTTCGTAGAAGGGTGAGATAGGGTAATATGATCAAAATTAGTACGGAATGAAGTCACCTGGCATGGCCAGTCGATCGCCTGATACGTATCCGCAGGGGTTTGACGAACAATCCCTACAGTAATTGGGGTCCATGCAAGGGAAGACATAAACCTCTCCAGGAGGTAACTTGCGTGACTTTAGGAGGCTAAGGATGTGCTCTGCCTCCTTTCGCGCCGCTTGACCCATGCTTTCACTCACTTGAAGCCTCTCCTCCACCAAGACGAGAGCTGTCTTTCCCTCAGGCGTTACAGCATTCCAATGCACACCGTGCCCGCCATGCCTCACCAACTCCAAGGCAACTTGATATCCGTTTGATATATGCCCACCCATAGCGGCGAGGTGCAGCAGGGTCCGACCTTGCTCGTCCACTTCATTTACCGTGGCTCCTGCGCGTATGAGATCTCCGATGGCCTTGATGTCGCCGCGAAGTCCCGCTTGAATCAATGAAGTCGGAGGGTGCTGAAGCTCTTGATCATCTCTAAGAACTTTGACTATCTGCGGCGAATTAATGTGTTGTGCACCCTCAGGGAGCTGGCGAGTGCTGTAGAGGTCCAAGAGCAGTCTGGATTCTTTGTTGAATGGGTTCTTCTCAACCCTGTCCTTTGCATTCTGCAGCGGCGTGTCACCTACGTTGTCCCGTGCTCCCCAGTTCAGAATGTGTCCACCATTCCGCACAAGCTCCAGTGCGACACTGTAGCCGTTCAGAAACCGTGTCGCATCAGGCCAAGCGGCAGAATGCAGCGGCGTGTTTCCGTATATATCGCACTCGTTGACGTCCACTCCGGCGCGTATCAAAGGACTAACCGCTGCACTTGCGCCAGCTTCCGAGGCTCGAACCAAAGGTCTATCGAGTAGCCATGGGTTCGCTCCAGCCCTGAGCAACGGCTCTACTGCTTCTGGAAAGTTGCACAAGGCGTATAACAGCGGTGACCAGCCGAAGGAGTTTTTGATGTTCACTTCTGCAGCCAACTCGTGCAGGACGGTATTGAGGGAGGCCGATAATGTTGATTTCGAACATTCTGCATCGATGAAGTATCGATGAAGCTTGGTCTGGCGCATCTTCATCGACAGAGTGTCTGAGGCCTCGTCAACGTCATCGTCCATAAGACCTAGCATGATGACAGATTGTATGTATTCTTTGCGTGAGTGGGACTGAGGGTGCCCCAAGGGTGCTTGACAGATATGCGGTGCGTACTCTGCGGGGGTCCTGAAACAGCTCAAAGTCTGGAGAAGAGGACATAATTGACGCACTCACATGCCCCAGAAACACAATTCCCGTGGGGCTCCGCGGTTCAAGATATATGAGAGCATATCATAACCAGCGTCCAAATCCCACCGTAGCCTCACTATGAGTTTCTGTAGAGATACATCAACCTTCGTACGCAAGTCGAAGTCGGACGAGCCTTACGTGTACAACCGACTGCCCGTTGGGTTGCGTATCGTGAATAGTCAGGCTACGAGTAGATAGCCTCTGCTTGAAATCATCTAGACTGATATCGAGAAGGAAATCCAGTGATTCAACCACCCTAGGGGTCTAGATCAGAACGTGGACGGGGAGGGCTTCAAAGCGTATTGATGCCTCCACCTGAGCGAACCATGTCGGGAGGAGATACTCAATGGTACGCAGGTTGGTCCCCTTTCGCCGGCAGGCCCATTCGTTGCATTCATCGGATGCGAGCCAGAACGACGAGGAAATAGTACCAGGGAAAGTCAGTGTACCAAGCCACGATGACAGAGAGTTTGGAATTGGGCGGACGGAGCGTTGGTAACGGCGATGACAGCGGCAGCGGCAGCCATCTGCGCACGCTAGCTGCCGGAACTGTGCATGTCGAGAGAGACGGTCACTGTGTGATGCCGCGTCGTCATCACTGCTGTTTCCTGTTGCGACTGCTGAAGTGATGTCTCGACTCTGTTTCCGGGTGTCTAAGCCGTTGATCGACGATGGAGATGTGAGTGGTACTGGAAACGGGACGGAGGGTTCCTCTACGAAGGAACAATTGGGAACGTCGTAGATGTCGAAGTGTGATTTGCCGCGGCGTCGAACATGGGTTGCAGACTGCAGAGGATACTCGAGCATCATGCGCATAGCGTACACTCGAAACTGTGCGAGTTGCTCAAATGATAGATAGCTTCCATTACTTGACATAGGCTCCAGATCTTGCTGAATCTGTCTGATACCGACCAGGGCATCGACAGTTGTACGTCTAGCAATGTGCGTTGATTAGCCCGTATGAAAGGACTTGCCTTTGTTAATCACTCACGATAACGCAACCATGTACACAGAACTATGTGATATGTAAAATCGGTTGTATTGCTCCCCGAGCTTCTTGCCATAACCGGGGTGCAACAGCCACCTGATCTTGTCAACGCCTGCACGCCCAGGATCGCTCGAGTTTTTCTTCGTCACCGTCTTCAGAAACCTCTCCGTAGTGGCCGCGAGCTGTTCTGCTTCTTCTAATAACGGCTTCAACAGGTCTTGCTCCATAGACAGTCGACCGTTCTGCAGATCCTCACGCAGACCATTTAACAGGGCTCGCACTCGAGAGACCTCTTTCTGGAGTCCCCTGATCTCCTCTGGAGCTTCTCTGATGTTCTCGATCAGCTGGTATACCCGATAAGCAGCGTGAATGGCGAAACCAAGGATCCCGACAGGGTCGACCATGACGAAGAGAGCGGTGAGAGAGTAGTGAAAGCATCGTGGATGGACCGTTCGGTCATATACCAAAGACAGCGCTGTGGAAGCTTGATCGGCTTCTTTTCACAAAATCTGAACCTTGTGTGTATAGCCCCAGACCTGTGCCAGGAGAGATCTCAACATATCATCAAGACGATCAGTTATATGTGCTCACAGTGAGAATCCGTCACAGCCATATGAATCGCACTAGTATTTCATGTAATTATGAGGCCGACGGCGGCAAGAATGGGTCGTTCATGTCTTGACATGACGTCGTGCAGGGCATGCGCAGAGTGCATGTGTATCCAAAAACATTTCTACACGAAGGCTAGCATCATTGAAATGCGCGGCGGGAGGAGCTTACGAGGAACGTACTTGCCAGTTCCTCATGATGTCCGACGTACTTGCCAGTTCCTCATGATGTCCGATGTACTTGCCAGTTCCTCATGATGTCCGATGTACTTGCCAGTTCCTCATGATGTCCGATGTACTTGCCAGTTCCTCATGATGTCCGATGGGCGGTGGTTCGAAGGGGAAGAGCAAAGCGCACAAACCCTAGCCTCGGGTTGGACGTTGATGGCGGCCTGCTGTGCGCAAAAGGAAAGCGTCGGGAGCTCGCTGCGCGCTTCAGCGCATCTCTTTTTACGCGGCCCTCTGCTTGGGCAAGGCTATCAATGCGGCGTGTTAGACGGGCTATTCCATAATTATATCACCAAATGCAACGTGTTTATAGCTCTGTCTCTGAGTCGTGTGTATGGGCTGAGCGCTGATTGCAGATGGGTGGGGGCAGCAGAACTTTGCGCAATGCAGTGCTTGAACACGTCAATGGGCCCGCGGGGAGGGCAGCTTACTACACGAGAAGTCTCACAATAAGGCTAACAACACTCAGCATGGCGCTTGTATGAGTGTCGAGGTAAGAATTAGGAAGTCTTGTGGATGCTAATAGCGTTCACGCTCATGAGCGTTTAGTAGAACATCAAACTTAGCACTCCGCGATCTACATCGCGAGACTGGCGGAGATCCAAACTCGCATCGCTTCGAGTCACTAGTCATCTTCGAGTCACTTTCGAGTCACTTTTTGACGAGCTGTTTGTTCACTTCCATATCCCCAAGACGTGAAAAATAGGCGGGAATATCGATTTCAATGCCTTTGTGTCCGTGCGTTCTCGCGAGCGATACACATTCCTCGACAGGTGGTGACGTAGAAATATATTACAAGTGAGTTGTCTACTATCCGCCAGGTCGTGAGGAGGTCTTCAAGTGGTCTTCCTGTTCGCTCGATGCGAGATAAATTGCGTCCTCAGCCGTCTCCGTCCTCATCTTGACCTTCCTACCGAGCTGGTTTTGAGTGTAGTCAGGCTCGCGCCCCAAGAATCATCCGAAGGGGTCTATTTCGCAGTTCATGGTCGCGTTTGGTTTGCGGCGGTGAGCGAAGCCGTTGTCATGAGGGCCGTCGCCAAGCACGCCGGTAGGTGGTCGTCGGGATCTCTCCAGTCAGCTGCGGTAGTTACACGCGACGAGACATCCGCCTTAGTGAAGCAGTCTGGGATAGAGAATGTAGCGGACTAGGAGACACAAGCGGGGCTCACTGCGCAGTCGCAGGCCATTCATACAATGTAGTCGGATAGTCGGAGGGGCGTGGGGCGTTAAGACGGCCAGCTCGGATACCTGGACTCTGTATGACTCACCCTGCAGCCAGCCAAGGCCCTAACGCCGACGAGCTGCAAAAGGCAAAAGGTAACCCTCGAAGATAAGCGGGCCTGACGTCTTCGAGTGTGCAATGGTAATACCGGTTGGTTGGCGGGGTGGTTGGTGTACGCGCGCCGCGGGACTATTTCCAGACAGCTTCGGTGTCGTAAGACAGGTTATCATTATCACGGAGTGCTCTGTTGAAAACCGGCCGATTCAGTTATACAATATCATACCGCATAACGGCGCATCACGATTCACGATCGCAGCTAATCGGCCACTGGACGCGAAATCACTCTACCCTAACAGACTGATAACGAACCAAGACACCAGTGAAGCTTGAAGGCCGACCTGTGGTAGATAACCGGTGGCCATAATCGAGATACTCGCAGTGTAAAGATCGACGTGATGCTCTTGTGCAGGTCCGGGGCGCTGGCTGCGGCCTGTTATCGCTTGACACAGGCTTCCCAGGGCTTCCCTGCGGCGGGCACAGGCGTGTGATAAGGCAGGAGGCAAGGGCAGAGCAGTCGATCGATCGTGAGCTCCTTGCCTCCGTCCGCGAAGCTCGAAACCATGCATGCATCCGCTCAGAGAGGCGGGCCGCCGCCATCGTCGTTTTGCCTGGTCGGGCGGCTGGTCGGTTGGGCGAGTGGGCGGGTGATCTGTCGGTCGTCGGCGCACGCGCTGCGGCAGTGTGGGTGCAGAAGTTGCGATGTCCAGGATCCACGGTGCACGTCGAACGCCGCGCACTGGAACAGTACGACGTCGACCAGGCCTTCGCTCGACGCTGGCACGCCGCGGACGCTTCTCCCGACGGTCTCACCTCCACGAGGGAGCCTCGAGCCACGATCGCACCTATTCGGAAACCCAAGCCCGAAAACGGCATCAGTCGCTGTACCGAACCGTATCGGGCGGCGGGGGCGGGGCTGCGCGATAACGCGAACGAGTCACGATTTGGAGAAGCGAATCTGTGTGTTTCTGTGTGTGTGTAGATAACCGGCGTTCTAAACCGCTGCTGTAATCTTGTGAGGTTCCATCAGCGGTGCAGGGTGTGTAAGTCCGATGAATTGATAGCGATGCTGGCGTATACATAGAGACCGACCTGTGCAGATAGATAACCGTGGTGCTGGCCCGGGGCGCTGGCTGGGGCCTGGCATCCTGTTATCCTGGGACCTGTTATCGCACACTGTGGGCTTCCTCCGGCGTGAAGCTTTGCGTTGCGATGCGTCTGGGTACAGTGACAGTCTGATAAGACATTGTAGACGTCCAGGGTCGATCGCGAAGCTCCTACTGACGCCTCCCGCGAAGGTACAGCCACTGCGTCTGATCATGTTTTGCATCCTGATCAGCGACGGAGACGTGTATGGTGGCGGTGGCGTATCCCAGTGCAGCGTTGACTTCACCCGCGTCTGCGTCCACTGTTGAGAGATGGCTCCTCGCTTGTCGAGCGGTAGGTTGAGTTGGACGGTGGCGAGGAGTGGAGTGAAAATGAGAGCGAGCGTCGTGTTCGCCCAGAATCTGAGGCCAGAAACCTGACAGTGTGAGGGGTGGGGCTTAGCTTCAGACCTCAGGCCTCAGGCAGATACCGCCAGACCCTCAGCCTGAACGCAATACTCCCGCGCGCGCTTGGAATGGTGTGGCGCCGCAGAGATAAGCAAGCGTGTTCCGTGTGTGTCTAGGCAAGCTGCCGATGTGTGTCTCAGCACAAAGTATTTCGAAGGGCGCCGTTGCGATTCTGTCAGTCAAAGAAAATAAGGCACCATCGTTTCAACCGGGAGCCGGTGATATGTAGAGAGTGACAATTCGCGCTCTTGCGCTAGCTGAGACTCGAGAGCTTGGCGTATGTGCGCCTTGTGGTGCCCTCGGTCACTCGGTCACTAGCAGCACTGCGAATTCGAATTTGCTGAGGTCGCGTGCACATTCTGCGTGTGCCTGTGCGCACTGCGCGATGGTGTCAGAGTGCGAAATGCGGGGAATATCATATATGGATTGACGGACTGCTAACTTTTTGGATTCGAGAATTCGACGGCGGTCGCTAAGGATCCTTTTGCTAGGAGGTCGGGATGGTCGCGTGCCCTGCCTGCGCGATGGTGTGAGCGGTCACCGGTCATTAATCAGAATGGGCGAAGCGGGCGACAGAGATAACGGACTGGGTGCATGTGGGGCCCGTTGATGTCGATGCATTCTGGTGCTTTGTGCCACTGCCGGGGAGCTGGCCGGAGCTGGGGACTCGTTTGTCTGCACGAAGCCTCAGTTGGTGGCACACACGTCTGTAATCCGAGATTCTACACGCAAATGTCAATCACGACTTGTTATTGCTGCTGGCATTATATTGCATACTGGTCACTGTAAAGTAGGTGGATTCGAGCCGTGTGGACCGCGGACGGAAAATCATAACGCAATAGCAGAGAGATATCGTATATAGTTTGCCCGGACCGGCGTGATCGCCATTCTGCGGATGTTCGGTCGGGGAAAGCGAGGGAGTCAGAACGAGAAGAGCTGAGAAGAGGACGCGGTTACTTACCGGCATGTGTTTTCAGGACGTTGCGGTTGAAATGCGAAATCAAGGAAGATTGCTGAAACACGCCACCAGAAATGCTAGCCAGGGAGCCGGACTGCACGGGGAAGCGACGCCTTGAACCGACGCCTTGAACATATTTGGGTGAGACAGAGGGATCGAGATCGTACGATCGCCCCGTCCGTAAATCCGTGGTAGATGCCAAAGGCAGAAAGATTGACGGCCTCGCTGCGGATGTGGTATATCGATGATTCTAAAGCCAGGAAAGATTAATGATGAGGCTTGCCAATCGATGCAGCCCGGTGTGTAAGACTCCGTACGGCCGTCAAGGAGTCTTACGAGGGCTTTACGAGGGCCTTACGAGACTACGATGTGCGCGGGTCAAACCGCGATCTGCGAAAGACCAGTGATGAGCTCGACGTAGGGAGCGTCGGCCAGCGTAGGTCGCCTCGCCGGCCTCGCCAGCACTCCACAGGAGCTCGAGGATATCGTTGTGTCTGATATTCGTCTACGTACAACGATCCGTATACGTATTGTCTAGCGAAGACCAGCGAAGACTCGACGCTTGGCTGGAAATGACCTGAAATGACTCGCGACGGAGGCCCTCGGGGGGGCGAGGCCGACTCTGGAGGAGGAGGGCCAGGATGACGCCGGGTGGATCCAGAATGCAGCCGATGCCGACAGAGATAAGGAAAGATGCTCCCAGTGGTCCCCGGCGAAAACGTCTCCTCGAGGTGCACGCAGATAACGGAAAGAATGAGAAAGAAAGAAATCGCAAGGCGCGAGTGTCCGTCGTCGTCGTCCGGGCCAGCTCAATCATGACGCGGACGACCCTCGCGTTGCTCGCCAACATGATAATAATTCTGATACCCGTCGCTTGACGAAGTGCGAGAGTTGCATACGTAGACAGCGAACGACTCGTTGACGACATGTTGCGCTATTCGAGAAATGAGCGCGCCGCCTGCGCCCGCCTTTTTGCACCTTATGGAAATTTTCGCGCTTACCTAAGTGTTTCGCACGGCAATACTGGCTCTAGCCGAGGACTATTTTCTGCGCCACAACGGGCGTCTGTTCACACTTTGCCTCCCGATGGTCGAGCCACGACTCCCTCGAAAATACTCCGTACGAGAGCAGCGAAAGGCGGAAGACAAGGTCGGGCAGGTTTTATTCGCTGCTGCACCAACAACTGACCGTACCTCTGCTAGAACCTGGGCAGAATGCTGGCGCATCTGCATTACGTGGATCCTGGCACCAATGGGTGGCTCCTCAATTCACGATTCATCCCGCTTGGAGGATCACGCGGTGAATCCAGCTCAGCCGGCTATGGAAAACCAATTTACCCTGAGGCACAAGTAATTCCGCGCAGACCCACTGCCCGCTGCAAAATGCGGAGAGACGCCGGAGTCCATATGGCGAGCATGAATCACCTTGCAGAGTGTGCAAGCCACTCGCGTGCCGTATAAATCCGGCGAGGCGTCGTCCGCCTCTGGCCTTCCAGCGAAACTTTTTCTCTCCCCCCATTTCGCCACAGGCCACCCGTCCCCATCCCTTCCAACACTCACTCGCCAGTAGCACGCACACCGCTGCTGAGCTAGAGTCTTGAGTATCAGCTAGCACACCAAGCACAATATGGCAGGACTTCACACAGACGACTCCGCGCTCGCCGCTTACGCCGAGGTCGAGCACGAGCACTACATCCTCGAGAAGAAGGTCGACGTCTCCACCGAGCACGTCATCTCGAGCGCTGCGTCGGGCGAGGAGCTCGATGGCATCCACGATGGGCTCGAGTTCCCCAGTGACGAGGAGCGCGAGACGTTGAGGCGCGTCGCAGATTCAGTACCATGGAACGCGTACAGTGCGTCGCTTTTTATTTCTATCCCTCCGCTACGATTCTAATAAAAGTTTTCTTCGTGTGCAGTGATCGCTTTCGTGGAGATGTGCGAGCGTTTTTCGTACTACGGCACCACGGTCGTATTTGTGCGTGCCCGTCATCTGATATCTTAATTTCATTTTAATTTAATTGCATCGACATCTACAGACGAACTTCATTCAACAACCGCTCCCGCCAAATTCCAAGACGGGAGCTGCGGGCACGAACGGCCAGCCCGGCGCCCTCGGCCTGGGTCAACAAGCGTCCACAGGTCTCAGTACCTTCAACAGCTTCTGGTGAGTGCGCTCGTGCCAGACACGTGCATGTCAGCATTAAACTGACAATGTTCTTCCAGGGTATACGTTATTCCATTGTTCGGCGCGTACCTCGCGGATACGCGGTGGGGGCGGTTCAAGACGGTGTGCATCTGCGTGGGTGTCACATTGCTCGGGCATTGCTTGCTCGTCATCTCCGCCATCCCCGGCATCATCAACCATCCGAACGGCGCTCTGGCCTGTTTTATTATTGCATTGATCATCATGGGCCTCGGAACCGGTGGATTCAAGGCCAACATCTCGCCGCTTGTCGCTGAGCAGTACCGGAGAACGAAACTGTTCGTGACCACGACGAAGAAGGGCGAGCGTGTCATCGTCGACCCGACACTGACCACGTCCAGGATCTACATGGTACGCGCACCGCCCTCGAATATTTTTTGACACACTTGCTCATGCGATGTTCGCCTTGTGCAGTACTTCTACCTGTTTATCAACATCGGCTCTCTGATCGGCCAGATCGGTATGTCGTATTCCGAGAAGTACGTCGGATATTGGCTCGCCTTCGCGCTCCCCACCATCCTCTTCTGCTGCTGCCCGATCGTCCTCTACTTCGGGCGCAACCGCTACATCTGCTCACCGCCCACCGGCTCCGTCCTCGGGACCTCCATGCGGATATGGAGACTCGCCTTGAAGGGCCGCTTCTCGTGGAACCCCGTACGCATGTGGCGCAACCTGTTCGCCGACGACTTCTGGGAGGGCGCGAAACCCAGCAACTTCCGCGGCGAGGCGAAACCTAAATGGATGACCTTCGACGATGCCTGGGTGGAGGAGGTCGCCCGGGGGTTCAAGGCGTGTGTGGTGTTCTGCTGGTTCCCCATCTACTGTGAGTTATTTCCGCTGCGTCCATGTCAAGGCACCCGCTCATCGTCACCTTCTTGCACACAGGGCTCACCTACAACCAATTGAACAATAACCTGACCTCGCAAGCCGCGACGATGGCGGACCACGGCGTGCCGAACGATATCCTGTCCAACCTCGACCCCTTCGCCCTGATCATCTGCATCCCGATCTTCGACCTCCTCATCTACCCCTTCATCTCGCGCATGGGCTGGAAATTCACCGCCCTAAAACGTATCTCCCTCGGGTTCTTCATGGGCACGGCCGCGATGGTGTGGACGGCGGTCGTGCAGCACTACATCTACAAGACGAACCCGTGCGGGTACTACGTCTCCTCCTGCAAGGACGCGGCGGGCAACCCGCTCACGAGCGACCTCGACGTGTGGATCCAGACGGGCTCGTACGTGCTCATCGCGTTCTCCGAGATCCTCGCGTCCATCACCGGGCTCGAGTACGCGTTCATGAAGGCGCCGAAGAACATGCGCTCGCTCGTCATGGCCGCCTTCCTCTTCATGTCCGCGATCTCGAGCGCGATCGGCGAGGCGTTCGTCGCGCTCTCGACCGACCCGCTGCTCGTGTGGAACTACGGCGTCATGGCCGTGCTCGCGTTCGTGTCCGGCATCATCTTCTGGTTCCAGTTCAGGCATCTGGACCACCAGGAGGACGAGCTGAACAACCTGGCCGACGGGAACTTCGACAGCCCGTACTCGGATGTCAGCGACGAGAAGCGATGAGCCGCGCTCGTCGCCCCGTCCCCGCGCCAATGAGCCGTGCTCGTTGCTCGTTGCTTCCCCCTAACCTCTTCTTGCTCTGTCCGTATGTATTGTGATGATATACCGCTCGTCGCTTTGGTGTATTCTGGATGTAGGATTCCGACCGCTAGAGCTGTTTTGCTGTTCTGCTTTTCGCGTTCATCTTCATGGGCTGCTCGCTGCCTAATATTTTTTTAACGTTTACGCTTCCGTTACGTCCCTGCTACGAACCTAGTACGTGTACAGCACCGCTGGGTTGTAATGATAACATATATCAAACATTGAACCTATACCTTTACCTTTTGAGTGCTTGGAGCGAGGATCGCTTGTGCCTGGCCGGATATCATGGCATGCTGAAGATGCCCCTTACAGGTGGCAAGGCGGCAATAAAGTGAGTGCACCAAACTATCTTGAGTATCGTGTATTCATAGGCTGAAAATGCACCAGTTCGCATGCAGTTCAAGGTAGAGTATATCCCGGTCTCGCACAAGCAACATGTGGAGAGGAAGATGAAGCGGAAATGTGGCGCTTGCGCCAGCTTTGATCGGTACGCTAACTTTGATTCGCGCGTGGTCGTACCAAACTTACACCTGTACTACCATGTACTAGCGGGACTTATACAAGCTACTCTTGCGAAGCTATTGGTTGGAACTTCGCGACAGTGCGCGCACAGCACCGACTACCATGATATCCAAATTCTTTCCCCCAAGTCTCTGATCTCAGCAGCAACTCCGAGGTGCGCAACCACCACCGCCACCGCTGCCCACGCCCGGGTACCCCATCCCGCGCACCGCCGAGTTGTAGCACTTGTTGCACAGGTAGCCTTTGCCGCAGTTGGGGTCGCCGTTGCGGCAGCCCCGCTTCTTCGGCTTCGGCTTCTTCTTGGTCGGGGGCGGAGGTGGTGCCTCTTTGGTCGGGGGTTGTTTGGTCGGGGGTTGCTTGTTCGGGGGCTGCTTGGTCGGAGGTTGCTTGGTCGGGGGTTGTTTGGTCGGGGGTTGTTTGGTCGGGGGTTGCTTCGTGGGGGTTTCTTTGGTCGGGGGTTGCTTTGTGGGAGGGTCTGGTGGTGGTGGGAAGGGCTGCCACCAAGCAACGGTCAATATTCACCCAACGAAAGACCGACGTCGGTCACTCACCATAGCGGAATCTAGTAAGTGCCTCTACGATTTGGCTGTATTAAGCCAGGCTATTCCGCCAAGGTCTCCCTAGTGGGTAACTGAATGACTACTCGTGGAGTGAAAGCGCGAATGCTCTGTCGAACTAGTCGGATATAGAGTTCATATTCCCTCTCAAGGGTCCTTTATATTTCGCATTGATCCTGTGCCAGACCATTGCACTGGTCTGCGTCGTGCAAAGCACAAGGCGTGGTTCAGAACATGCATCAATCACGTGTGGGCCGGGAGGATTCTTGACGCCTATTGCTGTGTTCAGTCACTGATTCGAATTAGTTCATTGCATCGGTACTAGCGAAGGTGCGTGCATCTCTCTGTGCACGCATTTCTGAGAGGGGATAACATGTTGCTCTAACGGCGCTTTTCTTGCTAATATATACTTGTGTAGGTCGGCAGCTAGTCTTGACCGTGAGTCAATTGACAATAATTGCTCTGACGATCGATATTGATCTGCACCAGGATTGCGCAGGTCGCAGACGTTTCTAGCGGCCAGCGGGAAGCCTTCTGTGATATTCACAACTACCGTAAGTCATACCAATCGTCTGCCTCATAATTGAATGTTCCATCTGACATACATACAAACGATCTTTAAAAGTGACGGCATAGCAAGATACTACTGATTACCGGGTATCGCGTCTCGATTCCTGTAGGCTCAAACAAAAGAAATTCCGGTCTATGATAACGATTATCAGTAAGTTATATCGTGTCTTATATGTGCTGGATGGATGACTACGTTCCAGGAAGGAGAAACCGACGTAGAAGTTGAATAGCCTCGTGTTGAAGAAGCGTTTACGCCCTTCATAGACATCACCATAGTTCACACACATAGAGTGGAAATGTCTATCTGTACCAGCATTGTCCGAAGACAACGTCTCGCTCAGCCTTACCACCGCCGAGGTTGGCAGTGATACATGGGCTGGTATACTGGATAGTTCATCACAGGCGCTGCGTGGCGATATGCGCCTGGATGACCCATCAGCAGCGGTGCGGCGTTGTAACACCTGTCGCACAGGCATACCAGGCCGCAGTTAGGGTCACCGTTCCGGCAGCGTGGGCGAGGAGGGGGCAGAATAGTGTGCGTATAATGAGGACGATGGGGCTGGTGCGGTAGAGGGTGCTGATGGTGCGAAGGAGGGTTAGAATGATATGATGGCGGGTGAGGGTGGTGAGGGTGACGGAATGGAGGGTTTGTACGGGAAGGTGGGAATGGATGGGGAGGTGGGACCATTATGATCTCCTGGAAAGGATTGGTGTGACGATTTCTCGACTGCACGAAAGAGATGAGTTCCAGCTCATAACGTCGATGCTGTCTACTGACCATCTTCAACCAAAGGTTTGCTGCTCGGAGAGCGCTTTGTGGTGGAAGCAAGTCAGGCTGAAGACGAGCTTTCAGGTAGCAGGTACTAGGCTGAGGGCAAGAATATATTGACGATTGCTATATTGGCCAAACACCAGGTATTTATACAACTTTGAACATACATCGCCATTGCTCGAGCGTTTATACCCGTGCCAGTAGAGCTCCCGCGAACCAAGGACACGCGAGGGCGATACAATGCATACGACTAAAATAATCTAAACCCTGGATAGCATAGCTGATGGACTGCGGGCGGCGACTTACGGTTCAGATACTAGGACATGGAATCCAACGGGCTGTGCAAAATCCACATATCGTTTCACGAAAAGCCTATCCGTGCGGATTTCTGTCAATGTACCGCCGGGAGATGCCCTCTATCTGTGCATTTCCAGTGCAGGACTCTGATAACAACATGCACGGACTCTTATAGAGCAAATAGCGCATAGCAATACACACACATTTGGAGATGATACGAGTACTCGAATTCAATCAAATCTTGGACGCGCCCTCGTGACGCTGAGTGACGCTCACTTTCGTGGAAGAGGCAGACAGTACGGTGCGTACTACAGAACAGGTGAGTTCAATCCGTACTTGTGCTGCCTGTGTGAATACATGTTGCAGACGTGCCGACAACACGAAGTCTTCCATCTTCGACACCATATTGCAAAAGCCTTGTAAATTGGGTGGACTCAGGTCCCTCCGCTCTCTACGAAGACCCATCCCTCGGCCCATTATTGTTATGCAGAGCACTGCTTTTTAGGCTTGGTAGGCTTATCGGGTCCGCCTTTAACGGACGTAAGGCCGGCCGTCGTCTTGCCCTTGCAAGTTGGGATGATTAGGCTTAAAGGGCGGGGTATCACCAATCATCCCACTTACCATACTATCAGACGAAGTAGAGGGTTGTCTCTGCGAGATATACGGATGTGGACGGAGGGGTCGTTCAAGCGAACGAGCACTGGTATCTGCAATTTGGAGGCTGGAGCTTGGATGAAGCTACTTGTGAATGAAGAGTGCATCCCTTCGTCCTTTATAGGTTCTTTTATCTCGGATCCTGGATGATAAGATAGCGAAGTGCCGCAGCCGCTACGTACAGTATGGGCAATGACATGGGGATTGAATACTGATAACTCATGTGACCCTAGAAGCGTTGTAATACTAGTATAGTAGAAAGGGGCAGATGCGTACCTTGTCTAAGCTAGTGTACATCTCATGCGAAGTTTTGAGATGATTGTGTCTGAAGTCTCGACTCTCGCCGATTGATGTTGGACGGTTCAGTATCGCACGAACTCGACCAGCCTCTGCTTTCACCCCACGAATACCCTCTGGCGCATCCCTGATCTTTTCGATCAGGTCGTAGATTCTGTGAGCAGCATGAAGAGAGAATCCAAGGGTCCCAATAGCATGACGGGATGGCGGACGAGGCACAATCAGATGGACCGCTTGTGACACCGGTGATATATGTAAGGATACGGTGTAAGGTTGACGCTTCTGTCCACAAGGAACGACAGAACCTTGTAACACAGCCGCAGATGATTATCTAGAAGACGCGGAAGAGTGCCACCATGGAAGAGGAACACGCATTGTCCTGTGAGAAAACACGTCAACTATACAAATAGCGAGTTACAGCAGGCAGTGCATTACCGAAAACATGCAGAGCACCGTATAAACCGTATACACAGGGTCAACTTAGCAAGGGAGCTGTGTGGACTTGAGCTTGTATTCGTGAGCTAGTATCCTCAACTTGGACGACAACAGTGGCGCAGCGTTCAGATATACGTCAGCAGCTTGTTGCGGCCATGGCGTGTTTAAACCTAAGTCAGCATCCAGCTAATCGCCTTACAGTCACTCTGGTGGAACACTGAGGCTTGTTGAAAGTGAACCGCACGTTCAGACGACCTCTCCAAGGGACGCGTGGACGTGGAGGGTCGTGGTGGATGTGTCGGTGATCGTCGCGCGTCGGCTCACGACGTACGCGCTTCCGCGCCAATCTTTCCGGCTCGGATAATTCCGGTTTACCTGTCTTGGCACGCGCCGCTCAGGCCATATGCGACTTGCAGGCGGGAAACGTGATGCAGAACGCCATCTACCAACCATGCAATGTAAATTGGACATCCATAAACTTTCATTGGACCCTAAGTAAAGTCGTCGCTCTTGCTTTTCGCGTTGTGTCGGACGTTGAATTCTCTCGACCACGTTTTTGTTGGTCCCGCTCATGCAACCAGGTACGTAACGAATTCAGCTCTTGTTCTCACTGACCCTCACGTACAATTTAAGCAATATCCGGGTAGGGCGAACGTTTACACATGTCAGTGAACTCACGAAGACCCAGTTAATTTTGTCACATCGGGCGATGGCGCGAAATCTCGATGGCCGCGGATAATTTTTCGCGCCTGTAACGATGCAAAACAATACGAACCGTGCTGTGACCACGCTTGCCACTGCTTGCCATCAACGTCCTCAACGTTGTCGAGTTCGTTCATGCTTGCTTCTTCGTGAGCACATCAGCTCGTCTGAATTTTCCTTTTTCGTCGTTCAGCCATCTTGGTACGCGAACCTCGCATCATTCACCCGAGTATCTTGCTCAACATAGTGCCCTTCGTTCGTTTCAGAACACCGGCTTTGAAAGTCCACCTTACAGAAGATGAGCTTAGGCAGCAGCAGCTCGACGGACTCTGCCATTTGGAGTACTTCTGTGACTTCATCTTCTAGCAATCTCAGCTCGCAAAGTCGTTCCGTCTCTGCTACCTCTGCGATATCTTCTATCACGTCAATCATTTCATCCACACCCTCTTTTAGCGGCACGAGCACCCTTTCAAGCACCTCAGATGCCTCGAGCGTCATGTCGTCGCCTGTGTCCTGGTCTTCTGCATCAAGCACGCCTGCCTCTTCTTTGTCGGGCAGTAACTCGGACAACTGGTCAGCGAGCCGCGGGATAGGATACAGCCTATCAATGTCGGTGAGCAGACCCATTTTGATTCATGCGTCACAGGCGTATATTGATTGCTATGTGTGGGCGGATAGTCGCATACCTTAGCTTCTGACTTTCGGTCCTAGTTCTTATCTCCCACCCGGTCCTCAACCGATGCACAACATATCACATCTACCCCTCTGTTTGCGGATGCCACCACCAGAGAGGAGATTGTTTCGCAATCAGGCACGCTCAAAGATTCCTCGCGCGTAACGAACACTGCTTCTCACAAGCTTGACACGGCTACCACGGTGTCTTCAAACACTTCTTCCTCTGGGTCTGCATCTAAATCACTTCGAAATTCCAGTTCCCAAGTCAGGTACGTTGCTAATGATTACTGCACTACCGATCTCGTGTGCTAAACATCCGTAGTCCCACAGCCGTGGCTATCGCGGCTGCACCTGACATTAGCAGTACTCCGCCTACGGAGAGTTCCCACCTCGCCTATACTACACAGGTCACACCCACATTTCGCTCCACTCTCAGTTCTAGCAGCGGGACTGCTAGATCCGGGCAAGTGGGAGACGTGACACAGACATCTGCGAGGACGCTCAATGCCGCTGGCACACCATTTACAACCACTCGTCTTCCTATTGCTACTTCTGGTAGAGTCGAGGCCGCAATCCGACACGGGTAAGCTTCACTTTGTCTCGACAGAGTTGACTGGTGCTAAGCGTTCCTGTAATAGCCCAAATACATTGCTGATCGCCATCCTCGTCCCAGTCCTGGTCATTTTCCTCTTGGTGATTCCTTGCCTTATTGTTATCGCACGCTCGCGAAAGCGAAAGCGCGTGCGGTTCATGCCTTACGGCTTCGCTTCGACTCCTCCGGCCTATCCGTACAGCGTCCGCAGGCTGTCAGCTGATTCCGTGGCCACCACTCGCGAGAGCCAGTACGACATGTGCTCCGTACCTGACGCGTCGATGGTCCACACCGAGTTGCTGCAGCAGCGGGCGCCCACCACTGACCTCCAGGCTGAGAATCCCCCCACGCGAGATCCCTTCTCGGACAGCCCAGAAGACGACGCCCGCTCTCCGCTGTTCATCCAAACAAACGTTCCCCGCGACCCTGTCGGAAACGCGCGCACTTCGAACGCCAGCCCGGTGAGCTCGCATTCTCAGTCGCGATGGGGCGCTTTGAGCCCGACGTCCTCGCTTTCTGGCACACTCTCGCGTGTACGATCTCGCTTGGGTACGCTGGCGTCCAGCCATAGTAGCGAGTCCCACTCGCAGTCACCATCGGAATCGCGCACAAGTCCGCTCTCGCCTATGCTATTCGCTGACCCTTCGCAGATCAGCCGCTCGGATGACCCATTCGCTGATTCCGACTGGAGCCATATGGACGATCCCTTCGCCAACCTGAATGCGCGTTCGATAGACCTCGATCAGCAATCCCGTAAAGATTACGGGGTTGAGTCTCCGAAGAGCACATACGAAGCGCTGCTGCAGAAGATACGACGTAAGTAGTACATGGACGATTATACTCTATGCTCCCGCATCGAATGCTGTACCTCTGTACATCAAATCAAAGAAGTCTTCATGTTCCACTCCCGGGTCTCCGTGAAGGTACAACATGCATGCTTGCTTTCCAGCGCAAAATGCAGGCACTAGTGGAAAGCTAGCGGTCTAGTCTCTGTGATTAGCACAGGGGAGATCCGTGTGTGCTGCTTTTACGCATACATTACGCTCATTTCCGTGCAATGTTCAGGGTGTCAGCTCTTGTAAGTAACCTCCACCACGGTGCATTCGTTCAACAAGAGCTCACAATCTCAGCCAGGATGCGTACGCATTGCATATTGCTAAGCACGGCCTGATATACCGCCAGATACACTATTCCCTGTACTGGATTCACGGTCCAAAGGCATCGAGAATGGGTTGGTTCGTACCACCTGTCATCGCCAGCAAGTTACTGCAGCGTATGTGCCCTCTCCCATATAATTCGTCAGATATATGACTCGCCAACCCAGTAGGCTACCGAGATTAGGTAGTGCTGACCTTCTTCGATCTACAAACAATGGCGAGATCAATGCGGCTTGTCCTCGGACTCCTTCGGAGATCTGGATGTTCGCACGACGTTGCAGCATCGGAACGTGCACTTTGATATGTATTCAGACCGGTGACATTCATTTCTTTGAGTTGTGTATTGACACAAAATCTCGAGAATCTGACGCATGATGCATAACACAGATGCACCGGCATGCTTAGAGCTTACATTATGATCCATCGGTATGTGCTGTACACTTCGTTGATGCCATCTGGTTCTTAATAGCAGGTTCAGAAACATGGCAGAATTGAGGCAGTCCTCTGACCAGGTCTAAGAAGCAATGACGTCTCATCCCTCGATAGCCCTTCATACACTGTGTAGTCTCGGTTGGGACCATCTTGATTGTGGCGGTGGCCGTTCTGATAATGGGAGGATATCTGAACTGTCACATTATAGAACAATCCCTGCATCGTCCGGACAAGTGTCGCCCAAAGCCGACTCAACACCCCCGGTTTGTAGTAAGCACTGCCTGGTTTGAGGCGCTTTCAAAGCTCATTTCTGCACTGATAATAGGAGATGCAGGTCAGAACGAAAGAGTTCAGAGTCACTGACAAGGTTTGTAACGTATGATGAACCAGTGGTAAGCATCTGCATTGAGGCTGCCCAACTTACAGCATTGCACAATACAAAGCCATCATGATCAGATGGACTAAGATTATGCAACAGGCATCGAACAGCCTCAACACTTCTAGTGTCATGGGCCCCGATAAATTTGTATGGCTGATGAAGAGCGGGGTGGTCTTTAGTATAAATAGTGTTCTGTGAGTCGACATGAACTTTGAGTCCAGGAACTCATACCATGTCGACTACCGATACACCCCCTACTCCCCTGGTCCTTGAACATGTCAACTTTAGCAGTACCATTGGTGCAGTTTTTCTCGGTGAGCTTGTGCAAGTCTATCCACTGATCGAACGACCGTTGATGGCCCCTCACCAGGTAACATTGCTGTTGCTATGTAAGCCACGTCACCATGACCATATACCTCCTCTATGCCTCATACAAGATATGTGCAGCATATACGGCATCACCACCCTTCAAACATACATGTATTATCAGCGTTGTTCACGGGACCATATCGTCCTCAAAGTACTGGTGTGCATGTTCCGTTACACCCAACGTCGCAGAGCATCTCACACGACGAACCACAGATCTTCTTCCTATGGTGACTCGAGAATATCAATTCATTGAATGTGGAGGCTCATCCAGTCACTTTGTCTGCAGGATCATGGATACTTTACACCTGGTTTTGTTCACTCACACAGTTTATTATTATGAGGTCATCAATTTCGCGAATCCTCTGGACCTAACACGGGCCCCTTGGTACGTTACGTTGGCTCTGAAAATATTGTATGCAGTGACAGAAATTCACATTTGAACCTTAGGAGCCTCATGGTGCGATATCTATATAATAGATCAGTCGATCAATGACAAATTGATTCTATGACTTGTAGGTCGACTACGCGGTCGGAGCAAGTGGTCTAGTGTGTCTATCGGTAGAGATAATGCTAACCAGGGAATTCCAGCTCACAAGCGACTTGACTGTAAACTTGTAAGTATTTCTTACTACATGAACTTTTGTGCCATTGATTTACGATTCAGAATTTACGCTGATCGGATACGAAAGAGTGAGATTTTCCAAATCGCTTCCCTGCAATGAGTCTCATTATGTAGTTGGAAGCAAATGGCCCGTGTTTGTGATTCTAGTAAGTAAACTCGCTCAATTGATCTCGCATTGTAAGCCCTGATGTTTGCCCAAGATGACCGCTATGATCGCGGAATTAGGTGTGTCGTGTTTTCCTGAGCGCAGCCTCTTGAATTGATCTCAGGCTGAGCACTTCGTCAGGCGGTGGAATTGGTGAGTAATCAGTTCTGCATTTTCTAGAGATCTTATAGTTACATCTTGGTCTCTAGGCGTCATTATAGTTGGGTATGTCTATGTTCATTTTTATGTTCTATCGGATGTTCGACTCACCTTCTTTTTTTTGAAAGACTACGTTACCCTTATAGTGAGATGCAGAGTCGATTCAGTGTGAGTCTACTTCAGATTAGGGTGTATACTGCTGAATCAACCGAGATGCAGTATCTATGGTACATTGGCCTGGGTTCCTTCGCTTTTGCGTCCATATTTATCACCGCCTCGCTATGTATCGTATTGAAGAATCGTCGGACGGGCGTTGGCAGGCACGTTTTCATCTGAAGCTCAGCTGCTCTATGTTGCTTACCCACGGATGAAGAACGGACTCAATTATCCACACACTTATGCTGTACAGCATCAGTACATGTGGGTTGACAAGGTATCTACACACGCCTAGATTCTGAAAGTATAGACTGATGACTTTCCCGAACTCCTGTTAGTGCCGTAGCAATTGCTTGCATAGTCGTGGTACGCCTTTCTTATGATAGATGCCATCTGTTTGTCCAACATTCCGATGACGGTATTGCATCAGTGGGTGGCTTCACCGACGACTTTCGCTTTCATCACATTGTGTGCTCTTGTGCCTAAAGGTAAATATTTTTCGGACTGCTCTCCTGACATATTGACCTCGACTTATGCTCCATGTCCAGTATTCCTGAACTCACTGCTTGCTATGCTGAACTCTCGCCAGTATTTCAAAACAAGGGGGAAAACGGGCGTTCTTTCCATCCATCTATCCAAATTGCAACCTACGAGGTCTCTCAATGAGCTTGATAAAGTAGGAATACACGATAACAACAGGGATAAAGTGAGTGGACCTCTCACACCTCTGGATAACACACTTGCGGAGCGTGGCTGATATGATGCCCGCAAGGTTCAAAGCGAGACAATAGTTGAGGACTCTGTAGACCTCCCGAGCACCACAACGCCGGATGACGTATGAAATACTCTGACACGAAGCACGCCAATGACAAGGTAATTTGACCGTTCCACCTTGACCTGCCATGACATAGTTGACTAATTCCAAGCAGTTCAGAGCACAATCGTTCACAGCTTCTCCAGGTTCGGACACACTCAGTCTGCTGTTGCCAGAATCACAGTCAGAGCTTCTTGCGATGCTATGTATATTCTCCTGCCGAAATTGAATCAGTACTACGACTCGGCCCCGCTCGCGGCATTGGTGATGTGACTCACAGTGTGAACATCGTACTCCCAACATTGCAGAACAACCCGGGAGTTCCGAGTACGCAGGTAGGATTACTATAGGCTTGTGTGACGCTCAACGTACTTTTGTTCAATCACCAATGAGAAACGGCGGCGCAGTTGGTCCACGTCACCCTGCCCGGCGCATTTAAGAGGGCATGCTCTGGTTGAAGAGCGGGCATCGAACTATTCGAGATCATTCCCTCTGAATCAAGCGGCAAGCACCATGACAGACCATAAAATAGAACCTGAACACACCTTGGACTCATCGAAGTTCCCACCGCTCGATGAATCTTCGCTAGTCCTTAGCAAGGATGAGACTACATTTTTCCGGTCAGAAATAAGCCCTGACGACGCAGAAACCCGGACTAGAATTCTGAATGTACAGAAGCGGTGAGTATCTTTGATGCCTGTACGGAACGAGCTGACCGTAGTCTGTCTGCAGAGCCTAGTACGTAGAACACTTTTTTTAGAATGGGGCCAAGCTTATATATCACAGCACTCACTTTGCATACCCTTGCATCCGCTGGTTCCACTTTGCGGCTCTCACGATGAGGGAGAATGAGATATATTCTAAAGTCCTTGACGCGGGGAAGGAAGGAAATTGTCTCTTCTTGGACCTGCGGTGCTGCAGTGAGTTTTTGACATGTTCAACATACCCGCATAGTATAATGATATCTGTATAACAGTGGGTACAGACGTGAGGAAACTTGTAGCGGATGGCTATCCAGCATCGAACGTCATCGGCTGTGACCTGCGGCAAGAATTTCTTGACTGCGGTTACGAGTTGTTCCGAGATGCGGGATCGTGTGGGATTCACTTCTTCGAAGATGATATCTTCCAACTCAAGTTGCCGCAACCCGAGGCCGCCACTAGTACTGACCAACCACTCAAAAGAGTGAACCATCTCGGTCAGCTCGTTGGACGTATCACGCACTTTTACACCGGAGCACTGTTTCACCTCTTCAACGAATATACTCAGTATGCACTGGCTTTACGCGTCGCTGCTTTGATGAAACGCGATCCAGGAGCGATCATCTTCGGAAGGCATCAAGCACTCGAGGAACCTGGCATGATAAGCAGCTCTGATTACCCGTCAGTACTAATCTCAGCTCAAACTCCTATGTACTCACCTCGCACACAGTGATCGCTTTGGACATTCCCTGGAATCCTGGAAAGAACTCTGGAAGCGCGTGTTTTCTGAGGCGGCCTCGCCAGAATTCTTCGATGAGCATGTTGTCGTGAATACGAGGCTCACACGGAATTGGGGCAGAGGAGAGATCGTCAAGACTAGTGATGGGCCGACCGTGTTGTATTGGAGTGTCGAGATTGTATAACTTGATTAAGTACCTATACTGACTGGCGATCAGCGTACCCGACGAATATAGCGGGGTATCACACGGGCGTCAACTCATCATCCGTGGTAGGAGGCCACTCTGCGGTCTGCGACCGGGTTGGGCGTGCTTGGACCGCTGGTGCCAGGTGGGTGGTTCCTCTCCGCTGGCCTGCTAGTGGCAGAGCCATCGTTACTGCCGCCACACGGTGGCACATGTTTTTGATTTGAACTAGACCCTCGACACAACACTAGAAGACGCCAGTGCGGCCAGGGTCGCGGGTTATATAAGAATCGAGAGGTATACTGGCGTGAGAAGTGCGTAACTGATTTCCTGAACATACTGCTTAACTGAGCAGCTCTGAAAGAGCGAACACTATACGTGAGCACCACACCTGTGTCAGTGAAAGGAAGGAATGACTCACAGAAACGAGATATAGATGTTCTCTGAGAATATGGGCCTTGAACACAACCAGCCTGATGTGTCATCAGCAACATGTCATGAAGAACACGAAGCTAATGGTGTCTCATCATCTGCAGATATGCAGGAAGAACCCACCGAGCGTACACGGCTGGCGGTAGTCAGATTAGACGAGTGGGTGGACCTCAAAAAGCGGAATGGAGAGGATGTTGAGGATTTGAGGATGCAGGGATCAGCCCTTGACGGCGAGGAGGGCACAGTGGTGCTCCCAAGTAGCTCAACAAAGTCCTAATTCCTGAACTCATCGATCACTTTGTCTGGCAACACATCAAGCTGAGAATACAGTGCATCGTATTTCACGAGGTCAATTAATACGGACCAGTTGACAGAATGACGCTGACCTTGGAACCAAACGAGCAGGAGGCAAGCAAACAAGAATGTGTTCCGACCGGCATCCTTGTCGGACGATCAGGGTGTCCATCACCTCCACAAACTGGCTGGTATCCTACCGTTCTTCCTCTTTCCGGCCCCTTGGCTCTTATTTGACGAGCCCTCGGTTGAAGTTTGAACTCGAACACGACTCTTGCGGTTGCCTTTGGGCGAAACGGAGAAGACCGACGTCGAGGCTTTCAAGTTGCAGCCCTCACTGAACGTAACCGAGTCGTGAAGTCGATAATCGTAAGAAAAACCAGATATATAATCTCTGAGCAAGTAAGAGCTTAAATCATATAGTCGTCATTGCTGACAGTGATGGGTGCCTTCAACGGCCAGCCGTCGGGATTTTCCCAAAATAGTATCTAGGAACATTGATTGCGCATCAATCACGCCACTGTGTGTTCTCACGTTGACATGTTTCTTATCTTACTGCATTGGCTTCGCTTTCGCCGCCATGTCTCAAATAACCCGCGAGGTCAAGCTTGATTCCTCTGTAATTCCTCCCCTTGATCCTTCAGTACTAGCTCTGTCAGAGGCGGAGTCTGAGTTCCTCCATGAAGCAATCACGCGAGATGACGAACAGCTAAAGGCGAAGATATTGGAAGTGCAGAAATTGTACGCGTCCAATCATCATGACCACGCATATACTGACACCCTACTTAGCGCATAGTACGTTCCCACACATCTTGATTTGTTATTTTCCTATAAAACCTTGAATAGTGCTCAGCATCCATATCCCTGTATTCGCGCCTTTCATTTCGTGAACCTCATGATGTCGCTCAATCCTGTATATCCGAACGTCTTGGACACCGGCAAGAAAGGAGATTCACTTCTTCTCGACTTGGGTTGTTGTAGTGAGTCGGTCGTACGCTACGTTGAATTTGGCTCATTAGCTGTCGTAATCAGTGGGAACGGATGTTCGCAAGCTCGTTAAAGACGGCTACCCTTCGTCGAATGTCTTCGGATGTGATTTGCGCCAGGAATTCATTGACTGTGGATACCAATTGTTCAATGATCAAGACCAATGCTCGATAAGATTCTTCACGGACGATGTCTTCGAGCTTCCGTACCCTGCACCACCTCGTTCTAGCACCGTGTCTCAGCCTTTGAGCCTCGCATCTTTCATCGGACAGCTCACGCATATCTATACAGGCGCTCTTTTCCATCTTTTCGACGAGCCTACACAGTATGCAATCGCAGTCCGTCTAGTCACTCTCTTGAAGCATCAGCCTGGAGCGGTCATTTTTGGGAGGCATCAGGGACTAGAAACGGAAGGACTTATCGACGATCACATGAAGAGGTATTTCATGTTCCATCTATCATGTTCTGTAAGCTCGACTTAATGCGGTACAACTTCTGCAGAATCCGCTATGGCCACTCTCCCAGCTCTTGGACCGCTCTATGGCGTCGCGTGTTCAGTGAAATAGAGTCCCCCAGCTTCATAGAAGAACATCTTCGCGTCGATGCAAATCTGACAAGCGGATTCCGTGGTCCAGTTTTGGGCGCGGTTCGACAGGCACACATGTTGGTCTGGAGTGTGCGCATTGTCTAATGGATGGACGATTGCACTGCGAAGCATGATGTCAGCGACTCAATGTAGCAATTTTTTTTTTTTTTTTTTT
>JAAIFI010000166.1:0-68123 GCA_011032875.1 Phlebia tremellosa | reverse complement strand
GCCGGTAAGTTACCTCGGACTTTCTTCCGCAACACTAGCAGCAGCAACTTGTGGCGCTCTCAAATATCACTAAGCGCGCATCTATGGCCAAATAGGGCCAAACAGTAACCGTAGGAGGCCATGTCAAATTCTCTCGCTAGTTCTCGCTGCTCTATCGCATCTCTCACACGTACACACACAAAAATGAACAGCGATACTCTCTCGGTCAAAAGTTACAAATACAAAGGCTGGTACTTCACCCCTTGGGATAGCTACCTTATGCCCTCGCGACGACTTATCGTAGAAATCTGCAATGAAATATCAACAGGTTATTCTACCCTTGGAGAGTGGCTCAAGCGTAAGCGTCAGAACTTCGAAGAAATCCTCGAGACGTGTCCAGACGACATACGCAACTTGGAACAAGGCTCAACACGCGTAGATCTCGGAAATGATCATTGCGGCTTCAGTCGCTGCCACAGACTGATTCCTCACGGTGCCTATTTTGACATCGATTTGGATCACCTGGTCCTGGACATCAACGGCGTACCCACATTTCACCTCGAGAATATGCCCCCGGAGGACCTGTTCCTCGAGGGTATCTCGTTCGACGAATCCGGCGTTTGCACGCGCCATTTCGATATCATATCGGACCATATGTTTCGCATGGATATCCTGCCTGCACCCCCCGTCGACGACAATGTGCTGCAATTCTATCGTATCTACGTACAAGAAGACGCGCCCTGCATCGTAAACAACCTGCTATCTCTCTCAGAAACGGTCTCTACCCTGGATCAAGTATGCGTCCACGAGCGAAACGCTTACCTTCATATCTTCAAAGAGCAATACACCACACGCGTTTGCAGCAGCTATAATCTGCTAGACGCCATGAAGGAGTTCATTTATTCACCAGATATGACAGCGATGCAGACACGAGACTGTGCCTGGGCCTTCAACTTGACTGCACTTGCGCTCCTGCCTGTATCACACAGATTCTTGAAGCCCGAAGTAGAAACGATGGAACAACCGTCGTATGGTCAACATAGACCCGTGTGGTGGCCACGCAAGCACATATGCGTCCTACTCGCTACTGCTCATCTGATGCATATCGAGAGCCGTAATGTTGCCATCGTGCAAGTGGTCCAAGAGATTACGAGAAGAAACAACTCACAGGACATCATATACGGCGTCGTCTTCTCAATATTTCAATGCGTTCTCGTACGCGTTGATAGGAACAACGACAACATGTTCACTCATACCGATGTGCTCCCATACTGGCCCGATTTCTCTTCACCAACGACCTCGTGGACCTCTACTGCTGGTTTGGAGGCGTTGGTTCGTTTGGGAAATCTCGCTGCTGAAGACGACGAGGACTTCTTCTACAATTTCATCTATCCATGTCGAAAGGCAGAGCAAAAGACCTCAGAGACATCTGCCACCGCACCGACGATCCAAGTTGGCGGACCACAGCTATCTCAAGACACGCTCAACTGTATCGCTGAACATATCCACGACCCGCGTACCCTTGCCACATTCGCGCTCGCGTCGCATTCGACCATGGCTGCGGCTTTACCACGACTAAGACTTCCAAGCTGTTTATCATACAATGGGGACGCTTGCTTCATCTTACAGCGCAAGCTACACACACCCGATAGTGCAGAGGCCGCTTTCTGTGCGCTAGCAGAAGGCGGGCCATTGTCTGTGACGCTTGGCAACAAGCCACTGGAATTTTTGACCCCAGAAAGGCCGTATCAATTATTTTGTGCGGACATTCCTATCGTCATTCTGGCTTTGTATGAGAGAATATCCCCGCCGCGTGTGTACCTCACGGTCGAGCAGCCTGAGCATACATAAGATAGCAGCCTCCCAATGTACAACACCGTGAACACTGCTATCAAGTGAGCACATTCGGACTCGTCATAGAATGACTCAGGAAAACTTGAAGGCAAGGAGCATGGCAGGCAAAGGGGGCCCGATTTCACGTAGAGAATGTGCTTGCATAACGTGCAAAAGGTTGATCTCGATGTAACACGAGCTTCAATTCACATCACTTCTATATACAACCGTCAGTGCTATAGATGGGCGACTAGCGAAGCTTGGCAAAGGTCTCTTTCATCGTCTCCAGATTCTCGATGTCGGCTTCGAGTTGTTTTCTCTGCAAAGTATCCGAGTCAATCGTATGAATGATGCAATTGAAAACAGTATTTGCCTACCTTCTCATCGTTAGCTGCGCGTGTCTCGGCGTCGACGGTCTGCTCGTAGCTTGGGTGACTCTCCGTCTTCTTTGCCCTCTCCAATGCTAATACCGCCACCTTCTTCTTCTTCTCGCACTTCTCAATTTCTACATCGATATCGATCAGACCCTATCAAACTTGGTCAGCCTGGGTCAGACAAGCCTCATGAATGATATTTCTTACCCGAACCACCAGATATTCCACCACGGTAGGTGTTACCACAACGGAGCCGCACCCTTCAGGCACCTCTGACACATCCCGGATGACCTTCGCACTCTTGCCATTCTTCGTGAGTGTGATGATGGTCGGAAGTTGAGACTCGAATAGCTTCGCCTCCGCATCGTTCTGTGCACGGATATAGACTGCGAGGTGCCTCATGAATAGCTGACATAACAATGAAGCGAGTCACTCACATTGGATATTGTTCTGGACGTTGTAAGCAGCTGCGAGTGATCGTCCGGTCTTGATCAGAGTGTAAACCAGATCAAAGTCTCGTTCCTCATCCACGAACACGAATGATTGATCCTATGCGATAGGGTTAACACCAGTCAATCAACAAACATGTGTTAATGGACATACGAAGGTTGGGTATGATGCTACCATGATCGAAGGCGTGGGGTCGTTCGGCCGTCTTGGCAGTCGCTGCCACAACTCTTCCGTAACAAACGGCATGAATGGATGCAGGAGACGCAGGCCGTGATCAAGGCATGTGTACAGCGTTTGCTGCGCAGAAGTGCGGGTCTCTGCGGATGCCGACTCGTCTGTCATAGGCTTCATTGCTTCCTGTATAAAATATTGGGTTAGCCATGTCGTTTGGTAGATCAGCAATCGACTCACGATATAAACGTCGCAGAGCTCGTACAACCAGAAATTGTACGCAGCATTCGTGGCAGCCATGAAATTCCGGAGCTCCAGCTGCCGGTTCACCTCAGCCGAGGCGGCGTTCAATTTGTGAAGAATCCATCGTTCGACGATAGTCTCCTTGCCGGTAGGCTAAACAGGACATTAGGCTCTATACGATAATGAGCACAGTTCTGTCACTGACCTTCGCAATAGGCTCAGGCACAAACGCATCATCTAGTTTCAGCATGGCGAACTTGGTGGCATTGAAGATCTTGTTGCAGAATTTGCGGTACCCTTCTACACGGAGGATCTCCAGGTTGATATCACGTCCTGTATCACATATGCATTAGGAGTCTCATGGGGTCCCTATAACCGATGTCACTTACCTCCTCCGCTGTATGCACACAACGCAAACCTGAGAGCATCTGTACCGCACTGCGGAATACCCTTTGGGAAGTCCTTCTTCTGACCAGATTTCGCTTTTGCGATCTCCTTGTCATCCAAATTACCTTCATACAGCTTCAAATGCAGCTTCTCGAGATCGAGACCCTGGATGACGTCGAGAGGATCAATAACGTTCCCAAGAGACTTGCTCATCTTCCGGCCGTGCGCATCACGAATCATCGCGTGACAGAGCACCTCTTTGAACGGCATCTGACCAGTCAGGTGAATGCCGAGCAGCACCATACGCGCAACCCAGAAGAACAAGATGTCCCAACCAGTCTCGAGGATGGACGATGGGTAGAATTTCTCATAATCGGGTGTCTGTAACCGTAGATGCAGGTCAATACCGAAAATCAAGGGGTAATGAATAACATCATACCTTCTCAGGCCATCCCATAATAGAGAACGGCCATAGTCCAGAAGAGAACCAAGTGTCCAGTACATCCTCGTCTTGCTCGAGCGTGAACTTGGCACCGCCAGCGAGGACCTTTGCACGCTCAGTAGCCTCCTCCAATGTGCGGCCTGCCACCCAGTGTTTGCCGTCAGTCGACTGTATTTGATGTATCAATAGGCAGTAGGAAGACACGTAAGGAATAACGAACGTCTTGATCTTGACCCTCAATCCGCACAAAGTATGCCGGGCAACGGTGACCCCACCACAGTTGACGAGAGATACACCAGTCCTGGATGTCCTCGAGCCAACGGTACCACTCATGTTCAGACGCTTTCGGCGAGATGTCGAGCTCTCCGGCACGGGTGCGCTACAAGGCAGGGGTCAGTTCTACGTAGAAACATCCACCAGAGAAAACGAACCTTGATAGCTTCCTCGGCGAGAGGCTTGCAGTTCACCCACCACTGGGGTTTCAGTACAGGCTCGATGACATCTCCGGATTTGCTATTGATGCAGGCTCGTCAACTGAACTAGATCGAAAGTAAATGCTACCCACCTGCAAATCGGGATCTGCATTGGGTTATCCTTTGTTTCGATGTACAACCCAGCATCCTGCAACGCCTTCACAACCGCCACACGCGCATGGAACCGTTTCATGCCCTAATCCCGATCACTACTTCAGCGCACATTACAGTACACTGAACACAGAACCACTGACCTGGAACGTAGGCCCAGCATTCGCATTGAAGGTACCGTCGTCGTTCAGAATGTTGATGAATTCGAGCTTGTGGCGCATGCCGACCTCGTAATCGTTGGGATCGTGGGCAGGCGTGATCTTGACAGCACCAGTACCGAAAGCCATATCGACGACGATGTCATCCGTAATAATAGGAATGCGGCGGTCGAGGAAAGGGTGCTTGGCGAATTTGCCGTGAAGATGCTTGTATCGCGCGTCGTCCGGGTGTACAGCAATGGCGGTATCGCCAAGCATGGTCTCAGGACGAGTCGTCGCGACGATGATCACTTCGTCTGCAGATGGATATCATTAGTAGATGGGTTGTATGAAACATTTGGAGTGCAGCGTACCAGAATTCTCGATAGGGTACGCGAACGAGGTGATCACCCCGAATTCGAACTTCTCCTTGGCGTCGTAGCCGGGAACATTTAACAGTGTCCGCCCTGTTAGTTCCATCTGGTCTACCTACAAGGAAAAGCAATCACACACACACATTAGCTGAGGGTGCAAAATTCATAGGAAGTCTTACCTCCAGATTGGAGAGGGTCGTGTTCAAGCGCACACACCAATTTACCATGCGATTTGCGCGGTATATAATGCCATCCTCGTACAGGCGACAGAAGTTCTCTATGACCGCTTTTGACAAACGCTTTGTGTACATGAGCGTGTTATTACATTTATAGCTTAGGAAACACGTACCTCATCCATCGTAAACGCCACACGACTCCAGTCATAGCTTCCACCGAGTCTCCTTAGCTGATTCGTAATCCGATCCTGGTAGCTACGTTCAAGGTCTATTCAGTATCGCAACACACATGCCTGCAGGAGATTGTCACATACTCGTTCTTCCACTCCCATACGGTCTCCAAGAACTTCTCGCGTCCAAGATCATGACGAGTCTGGCCAGTTGACTTGTACAACCGCTTCTCCACCACGGATTGTGTTGAGATACCTGCATGATCAAATCCAGGCACGAACAACGTGGTCTTGCCCAGCATCCGGTTCCAGCGCGTGAGGGTGTCCTGGATGGCGACAGTGAGTGCATGTCCAATGTGCAGACTTCCTGTGACATTGGGTGGGGGCGACGGAATCACGAAAAGTCCTTCCGGTTTTATGTCTCCAGATGCAGTCAACTGGGGACGGAAGAAGCCCTGCGCCTCCCACCAATCGTACCAAGCGGACTCAACGGCAATCGGGTTGTACCCCGTGGAAGACATCGGGTCTGACAGGTCTGAAGTACGAGCATATTAGTTAACAAGCCACACCACACTTGGTTCCGTTCGCACCTTTCTTTTCACCCTTTGGAGTCGTGTTCACGAACGGAACCTCCTCCTCCACCTTCTTTTTCTCAACTTTAGCCTTCTTCTCGCCGGCAGGGGTGCTTGCTCCACTAGCTGTTTTGACAAACTTCATTGCGAGTTTGGCCTCTTTCTCCAAACGCTTCGCCATCTTTTTGGCTACACAAATATCAGCATGCTGCACATGAAGACGTGCAATAATGCTCACCCGCGTTCTTGGTGCTAATGGCATCGCTCCCCGGGGTTCCTGGAGTAGCCGGGGTAGCAGAGCCTGAAGTATCCGGAGCAGTAGGAGCTTGAGACATAGCTCGTATGCTGATGGGGAGGTGCGGATGTCTAGGAAGAAGTGAAAGATATCGATGGATTCGCAGCATCCATAATAATTTTGGACGGACTGAGAGCGCCTAAGATGACTCGGCAATTCTCGATCGTAGCAGGGGTTGTTTATTGAAAATAAGGCCCACTTAACAAATACATAATTTAGGTTATCACCTTAGATGGTCGATCGATCGAGATCGCTTCACTACAGGCTCATTTTCGAAGTTCGAATATCTTCAACCGACTTCAGATCTCAGACCTCTTCAGACCACTATTTCTCCTACTTGGACATGATAGTACCATTCAAAAATTGAATCTTTATGCTCTCTCGAGTGCCCTGGTGTGTCCGCTCTGTTTAGCTTTACCCAAGCTTTACCTGTTGGAAAGATTGCTCGTTCGGTCCTAGTACTCCTGTCTCTGCGGCAGTCTCAGTGAGGGGGCAACCTTCGATGAGTACCGGAATGAGAACTCATTCCCGCACCCATTGGCGTTTGTCACTGAAAACCTAAAAACTGCTTCAACTGTGACAATCTGTTTTTGCACTACACCATGGCTATCGAAGATCGTCATAGAGCCGTGCCTCAGTCTCCTATGACCCCCACCCAGCGTGGTGCAAAGCGTCGAGATATAGGTGACAGTCGCGCCCCCTTACTCTTGATATAATTCTAATATCAACTCATTTCAGACTCCCTGACTTCCCAGCATGCCCTGCCTTCCGTTGGTACAATGCCTGGAAGACATTCTAGTGCTGGTAAGCTCATACAAGGACGCATTGCTGCTATCAAGGCCTAATTTCTGCGTGCCGATCAACCTCAGTACAACAGACACAGGCGCAGAGCGTAGTTCCATTAGCGAACTGCATGTTCGGTGTTGTCAATATTCGAGCTGTGCCCACCTCTAGGTTGTGAGAACAGATTCTCCGACATATCGCAGACGTTTTCGAGTGTTTCGTGCGGACATTAGGGGTAAAGCAGAGAAAGGTATATGGCTAGATATTGATGATATAGTTGCTACATCCAGGGAACGATATGAGAAACATGTTAAGCATGATGAATAATTGAAGTTTTTGCCGCAGGTGCACGTAAGCTCGGATACCCGTTCCAGGGTGATGAGACGATGCAGAGCGGCGTGTAGCACCTAGTCACCACTCCCGCGCCCTCAATGAGTTGACCTACGATGCGTCCTCGCTTGCTCTTTGTACTTGTCGTATATCCCCCTGAGCTGACGCGGTTCCATCGTCTTTTCGGTGGGAAGGAACGTCGAGACGTACGCCCAGAGCTCGTGGTGCCACCATGCATAATCAAAGTTGCTGGACTGCCGTTTGCGCTGCAGCACTTTCCGTATGTAGTTTCCGATCTCCAAGAGCAGCGTCCGCCGTGCCTTCTTGAGCGATTTGTCCTCGCCTCGTCGACTCAGCTCCTGCAACTTGCCTTGCATAGGCCTGAACTCTTCCACGACTTTGTCGATGGATGCACTACGATAGGACAAACGGTGAGATTAGAACATTCAAACATACTAATATGAGTACGCACAAGAGATCTTCCTGATCATCTTCCTCTTCCTCATCTTCGTCGTCATCGTCGTCTAGCCCGAGCTCTTTGAGATTGATTTCCCCCCACTCATCCGTAGTATTGCTGATCGTGATCGGGGTCTCAGACCGGCTCCGCACGCTATCTACGCTCTGACTTCGAGCTCTGTGCGAAGCTTGTCCGTTTGCCCCAGCACGAGAAGTCGAGGGGCCCGCCTTGGAACTAGACGCGACAGCATTTGCGCTAGGAGCGGTGCCTTGACCCTCCCACTTCGCTGTAACAGGCCCTGTGTAGAGGCTCGAAGCGGGATTCTTTTCGCGTTTCATGCGATCCGCCTTGTGCATCGTACGCCGAATCACCATGTCATCCTTATTCTCTGGAGGGCCTTCGAACTCTCGGAGCGGTGGCTGACCAGGCATACGCTGCAATGATGAAACAATTCAGTTCATGCCAGCTGATATAAAACATGATGTCTTACCTGGAAGTCAAACTTGCATACTAGCAAGCCGTTTGCAGCCACCTCTGTTCTAGGCTAGATAAATTTGGGATTAGCGTCGCTCTTTAGTGAAGAGGCGTAACTCACATTGTGGACTGTATACAACCCGTCGTATCGAAATCCGGCATATGGCGTGTATCTTGATTTGAGTCCCGGGCCCCTGATTACACGAACAGGTTTTTGCCTGCACGCGGATATCTGTTAAGGGTAAGCAGATGAAGAACATAACAAGACGACTAAGACTTACCCGCAATGCCTGATTGAGGTTATTGTCGAAAGTCTGGTTGAGTGTTTGAGGACCAAATCGAATCTAAGAACGCGTCAGTCCAACATGTACGCCTGAGTAAAGAACAGTAGTATGGCATACCCCTGGTTCGCGTCCGCCGCTACCAATATACGTGCTGCCAAAAGAAAACAAAGAAGTGAACATCCTGAATGAACAAAGACATTGCAATACGACGTACAATGTATCCCCATTGTCCTCATCGTCGAATTCACCCGCTAATACCACACTTCGCGCACCATCTGCTTTACGTCCGTAAATGCCCGCTACTAGTGGTGGATGGATGTGATCGGCGCTCATAGACTTCCTATATACATTATTCAGTTATTGGAAGGCTATACAGGCGTGATGAAGCTCACCTGTCGGCCCACCGCGTCCCTACTCTGATTCCAGGTAAATTGCCGAACTGCGAGCCAGGTCTTCGACACAACTCAAATCAGCGTTGCGATCACAATACATAGATAGAGTTAGAATTCACATATCTGGTTTCCTCTCTAATCCTCTTGCCATGGTGGGTATGTGTAGTGATGGATGGATGTAAAGTTGAAAGCGTGTGGTCGATTGTTATAAACAACGCGGAGGCCACTTGCAATAGATCTTAGATCGGGCATTGATCGATCAGCGTCGAATATTGATGACTCATCAAACGCGGGCGGTCCAGCAGAAGCGCCCGACGCCACCGCTGCTTGGATTTCGTGACTCTTGGACCGCAACTACACCGTCGCTGAGACAGTCTGCCGGATCTATGCTTGCTTCAACAGTTCAAGCGTCCAGTTTTATCGATTTATCTTGCAATTGTTAATGACCTTCACTCTCATAAAAAGCTGTTACCAATCCGACGATCTTACGTACCTGTGGCCTCTGTGGCCAGGAGGGCCGCACGGGATGATGTCCGGGATGTGCATGACTTTGACCCGCACTGCGCAAGTATCTACTTATCAACGCCGTGATACGCTTGGTTCTCTTGGTTGCTACATCAGTGACCTCGTGCTATGCTGACACTGCTGTAGCGTCGCGTTGGATCTGCTCATCAAGCATTTGGACGCGATTTTTCCTATATGCCATGTCATGGCGTGCCCTAGGAACAAGCAATTTTTTTAAATCTCACTATAGGCTAGATCAGTCAGAGAACGCTCTTTGGTGTCGACAGGCTTGTCTTTGTATCCCTACGATACTCAGCCGCAACAGGTTGACTAGTGAAGTTTGGTAAATGTGTCCATCATTGTTTCCAGGTTCTCAATATCGGCGTTGAGTTGCCTCCTCTGCAAAACCCGAAGTCAATCGTGTGAACTTCCCAGTTTGAAACAAAGGCCGCTTACCTTTTCATCGTTGGCTGCACGCGTCTCAGCATCGACGGTCTGCTCATAGCTTGGGTGGTTCTCCGTCTTCTTCATCCTGTCTAACGCTAACAGAGCCACTTTCTCCTTCTTCTTGCATTTCTCAATCACCACGTCGATGTCAATTAGGCCCTGAAAACTTCGTCAACGCCGGGTAGAAAGACTCCTCCGGTGCTAATGCTTACCCGTACAACCAGATACTCGACGACAGTGGGCGTTACCACCACGGAGCCGCACCCTTCAGGCACCTCTGATACATCCTGGATAACCTTCGCACTCTTGCCATTCTTCGTGAGTGAGGCATCCCTAGTCTATGGACAGATATAGAGCGTTAAAGTAGTGACTCGGCCCAAGTCACACGCTGTATATCGACCAAACTAACAATGATCGTTGGTGAAACGTGTACAATTTAGGTTGCACGCCCAATGTTGCTGACAGAGGTAGTTTCCTATATTCAAGAAGTGCTTCGTACTACTTTGACTCCAGTAGTATGAGGAGTACAGTCTTGAGACCTACGTTGGCGGATGCCCTGCGACGAAACATACTTTGATATAAGAACAATGAATCAAAAACATGGTCATTTAGTACGCACGAGGGACCCTCTTCGACATCGCCGTCGTCATCCTACTCGAGTTCAGTGGCGAAGGTTAAGTTAGTAGCAGCTGATCGTGATCGAACTCCCAGCCCGGCGCGTCCGAATGTACAAATGTTAGCGGACCCCGGTCACCGATGTTTCCACGTCCTCGGGAAATTACCTTGCTAGACAAGGTTTCTCTCACACCCACAATTGACCGGACTTTTCAACTCACCGGCAACTGCCGTACCCACGCGCGGGCGGCCCGCTTCACCNAATTGACCGGACTTTTCAACTCACCGGCAACTGCCGTACCCACGCGCGGGCGGCCCGCTTCACCTACAATTCGTTCGTAACCACGTAATTGTCGGTGTTTAAATTATTGCTTACTGTTTCCTTTGCGCTGTTTGAATTAAGCACTCGAGTTGTGTTTCGAACCATCGCTACCGACCGCCTCCCAGGTACGAATGAGGGACGTTATATGTCATAAATAGCTGTGTATATGACATCCTAGGCTATGGTGTCTGTATAGGATTCATCTCCTCTCGTGCCTCTACAATCTGCGCCCATGACACGCTGGTTCTCCGGTCCAGTTCATCTAACCGGTTGTCTTCTTCTACAAGATGGGGTCATGCGTCGCTTTGAAGGCATCGCTGTCAAAATCCCGCAGGAGGCGGATTGAGTCTCGACCGTAGCTTCGTGAGACAGCCACATAAAGATTGAACAGGGTAAGTTTGCCGTGTGGTGGTGCTGCAATGTCTATGAGCACGTAAGGCAATGTCTGACCTTGTGATCTATAGTCCCTGAATCCATACGCAGGTGTAAGAGGAAGCTGACGACAGTGTACGGTGTGTGTGACATCCTTGTTGTGGTCGATCTCCACTCTGACACGGAAAGTCTGTTTCTTGGGCTCTATAGAGATGACAGATACCTCCAAGCCTTTGAGTTGGAATACGCGCGTACGATCAAGTTTGACAAGGATGTAGCAATGTATCAGGTAAGGGGGGCTCTTCAGGATCGGGAACAATATCGGGCAGCTGCACACGGACCAACCAATCCAAAAGCCCTCTTAGCTAACCACATACTCATCAACAAACCAACACCCAACGAGCACCTCTTTTCATACACGCACGTCACGAAGAGCGGCACATCTTGACAACCATTGACATGAAACATCTTCCTTGCACGCCTGGAGAAGGCTGCATGAGAAGCGGGTACAGCATCTTTGCGGGGCCATGTCTTCCACATTGGTGGCACATTGAAGTACCTACTTTGACCTTGTCAAAGCCAAGGGCCGCTGGTCAAGTGACACTTTCACCCGATACCTTCGACATCACGCACAGGTGATGGCTCCATACATGGAAGACAAGCCAGAGCTGCATCACGCTTTCATGGCCCCATGATACTCCCGGTGCGATAGTTGCTGCATAAGTCCTCCTGTCCTCATAACCCTTAGGGATCCCAGCTGTGCAGATGTGTTGTCAGGCCTCCTATTATTTGGGAATTGCACTGACCCTGTCTCCCCGTCGTTTAGGTTTCTCAGACTTTGCGCTTTGTGTCGGGGGGCTCATCCAGGGCTTCACCCAAACCATCGTAGTTTGCTCTTCAGTTTCCTACCGCTTCGTGTCTGCACCTTTTACAAGCACACTCATTACTTGTTTCTGGTAATGCAATACATGCACTTGTCAGTCTGATTCCACACTGCCAGATTGACTGAGGACATAGACATTATTCAAACGTGGGTGCCTGCCCATGTCGAGCAAGGTTGTAGCCGGAGCAGACGGCGCTTCCCAAGTAGCTCAGTCTCTCTGGAGAAATCATGCACACACCAGCTGCTGATTGCAGTAAACCAGACATTGAACAGACCACGATTGTTATTACGTTCCAAAGAAAATGACTTTACGGCATCTCTAGAATTGTTTATGCAGTGCTAGGGCTCATATGATTTATTCTACTTCGTGCAAATATACAACACTCGGAGAATGCTGCAGCCTTGTTCCTGTGGTATGGTTGACATAGTCGTCATCAGCAAGTCGTCGTCCATAATAGACTATGCAAACATACGCGTCTACATCTACACGTGTTCCCGTAAATTCGCTCCAGACACGTTCCCTGTGCGACAGATATAGGCAGCACTTCAGCCCATATCACTGCGGTGTAGATTCAGTACCGGCGCCGCGGTCAAACTCTGGAATGATGGGAACAAAGCTGGATAGGGTCTCGGCACCAGAAGCAGTGAGTTCGACGATTCTCTCCTAGACCTGTATGTGCTACATATGAAATAGGGCTAGATCTACACGAGTCGTGCATGAGTGAAGGTCGTGTAAGTAGTAGCTTATTTATCGGCGGGGAGGACGTCTTAGCCTAAACTCTTGACTTTCGAGGTGACCAACTTATGCCTCGAAAGCCGGCCGGAAGTTAGAAGAACACAATGTACTAGGTGAATATGATATAATCGTCTTCGTACATGTGAACAAGTGACTTTCTTACTAACGGTGCCATTGCATCAGTGGACTATCGGAGTTCTGAAGCAGTGAGTTCGACGATTCTCTCCTAGACCTGTATGTGCTACATATGAAATAGGGCTAGATCTACACGAGTCGTGCATGAGTGAAGGTCGTGTAAGTAGTAGTGTAGGTTGAGTATCGCGGTCACACGTCGGCTTTCTTAGCTGCAGTTCCAAAGCACCGAAGCCGGCCGCCGATCATCGATCAAATTTACGCGAAATTATAGGCGCTTGAAACCTTGCTCCGCCGCTTCCGAGTTTTCGCTGCGGCTGCTGTCTTCGTCTCTCTCCCGCTCGACATAAACTGCCATCCCGCTGTAAGGAATGAACGTGATGACCCACCCACTTCAAAACCCGTAGCTGCATATGTCATTTTCTACCTCCTATACAGCTCAAACTGGTATGCCTGCAGTACACGTTCAAACAGCTTCAATCTCTGGGAAGCAACGGCCATTACTTGCCGCCGCATCTCGGTCGTCGTCGCCGCTTGTCACGCTCATGGAGAATCCCTGATGCAATAAATGGACTGTGCAGATGCATAGCCACCCGATGGCGTAGCCCAGCTTCTTTGCGCTTGTACGACGTCTTTTCGCTTACGCTCCACAGTATATAACCCTCGTTGGTCTGAGGAGATCTCGTCGTGAGCTCACTTTTGTTCTTCACTGGGCCACATCCTCTACATCTTCATTCTCATCAACAACCCCAAGCCACCAGCCACCATGATCGCCTCTGTGCTCGCGTTGTTCCCTTTGGCTCTCGGCGCACTCGCGTCTCCCCTGCCTTCACCTTCGTTGACTTCTCGCCAGACTGCACCAGGTCCCCAGTGCAGCGGCCTCGGCGCCGGTGCCTTTGACATCGCCTACAACTTCACGCTCGCGGCGTACAACGTCACTCTCCCCAACGCCAACAGCACCGGTGCGCCGCTCGTCATCGGTCAGGCGGGCGCGGTCGATGGGGAGTCGTTCAAGGTCCTCTCGGTACGTCGCTTGCCACTCATCTGGTTCTGTCGCGTGTACTGAACAAACACTCTGTGATCACTATTGCACTGCAGACCTGGGCTACGTACCCGTTCAACGACTACCCGAACTACTCGCTCTTGAACGGAGTCCTGCACCCGAACGGCCAGAGCGGCGTCGTGCCCTCTGACTACGCCCCGACCGACGGTGCCGAGCTCGGTTTCATCGTCGAGGTCAACGCCCCGACAGGCGCACCCATATACTGTGCGGTGGTGCGTACCGTCTCCGTCTGCTGTCTGTATTGACGTGAATCTCTAACCTTGATTTCTTGAATCTTTTGCTTGAATATCGAACAGGCTGACACCGACCCTAACGGCGGCGGCACCGGCTTCCCCGAGCTCGCCCTCAACGGCGACACCGACTCGTTCTCGCTCTGCAGCGAGGGCGACTTCCCGTCGTCCCAGACCAACGTCGTCTACAAGGCCTCGGCCGCCCAGGCCAACGGATACGTCTTCGACAGCTGCTACCCGGTTAGGCTGCAGCTCATTGGTCTGGATTGATTGAGCGGACTCGAGGCGTGGCGTGGATCCGGAGTGGCTTCGAATGGACAGCATCGTGGACTCTGTGGATTTCACATGGACGGTATAGCTAGTGTTAGATCTTTGTGTGTCCGCGTCTAATCGCGTTCACTTTTAATTGTATGCTATCAATACACATATCTTTAATGTCAACTTCTAGGAGTGCAGGAGGATGTTGTCTCTCTTTCCCGAGCAACGTTAATTTTCGACTCAATACTAGCATACAGTTGCGGACAAGCAAACGCGGTAAATTTGTTTGAGTCAGAACAAGAGTTTTGGGAGGCAAACTAAGTACACAAATGGATACAGACAGGTGAGATACGTCGAAAAAACACCTTCCGAAGTTTTTCCCACGGTTTTTTACCGCTGGCCAAATTTTTGAGCCAAATTTCCCGCATATAGGGTGTGAACTCGCAGGTATGCGGAGTCCGCGCAAGTGTCGAGCAGCTATGGTACATTCAAGACTGCCTCAATTGACATCATAGCTCTTCCTGAGACCTGCCTGTGTTGTTTCTGTTTGCGTACTGCCCATGCCGCAGCCTTTCCGGTCAAGCCCAACCGGTAGGCACTCATAAAACGCCACGAACGGTTGATGAACCGACGGATGACATCAACAGGACATGCATCGAGCTTCTCGAGTGCTGCTTCCTTCGCCTCTGCAAAGGTTCTCTTCGGCACTTCACGGTAGCGGTACTTGCACCATCCCCAATACTGCGGAATTTGATAAGAGACAGTGTGAATATAATAGAATAAATTATAAAAGACTCACCATCTCGATTGGATTCAGTTCACAGTGAAACTTAGGTAAGAAGATGCATATGTGTCCAGCATCCTCTATGAGAGTTGCGAGCATCGATTTTTGATTGGCAAAATCTTCTTGCTTACTGAGAAGCCGCGCCATGCAGCACCTGTCATTCTCCCAAGGGCACACAGGCGAGCACTTCGCTCGCATGTTCCTAACGTCGAACCCACGCTCCTGAAGGACAGACTGCAGTCCCTTGGGCGTGCCATCAGGATTGGTCATCTTTTGCACCTGACCACGTTTCTCCGCACACGGATTAGACTGAGGAATTACCGTGTCATGTTGAACACGCTGTTTTCCCCCGTCAGATTTATTCATCTCGAAGGCTTTCAGAGCGTCGGGTGGCAGCGATCCATGTGCGGATGAGTGATCGAAGACGAGCCCTGCTTGCTTTCCGGGGTGGACAATTGTATGGAGACCAAGTGTGCTTTTCACCTGTGCAAGAAATTGCTTCGTATCCCACCAAGGATCTCCTCCAGCTCCGGGATAGATGATCTTTCTGGCATCCTGGATGATGGCGCCCTCAGCATCTCGGTGGACCAAACGGCCAGTCAGGGGGGTGATGAAGTCCGACACATGAATTAACCGACCGCGTCCCTTCCGCTGCAGAATCGTCTGACCATTGCCAAGCCTATCGATAGCCATCATGAATCTTCAGACTCGAAATATAGGAGTCTTCAAGATGTCACTCACCATGCTCGGCTCTTAAAGTCGTTACCGTGAAAGCACAACTCATCATGAAAGTACGGCACAATTTCCCTCTCGCCATCTGCCAATTGAGGTGACACTTCCTTCAACTCAGGCCCCTCAAAGTGCGTCATTTGATCCTCATATTTTTTCATTAGAGGAAGGAATACTTCCTGACGGTATTTAACAACATCCGCACGCTCGTGCCCGTCCATATAGACACCTTTTTGCAGGACAGTGAGGCGCCAACCAAGCTTTACCAGCCAACGACGTGCGGTGCGTTCACTGAGCGGCTTCTTCAGGTGAATGCCAAGTGTTGGAAGAATTGCCGAGTTGAGTTGATGCTGGAAAAGACGGGGAGTGACTTGACCTGCTGATTGTGCGGTAAGCCAATCTCGTGCTGCTGCTTGCACGGATTGATCTTGAAGATAAGAACGAGCATTGGCAGCTCCGCCTCTCCTCTCCACCGGAAGTTGTTCGAAGAATTGATAATGGCGGGCAAGCTGACGCACACGCCGTGCAAAGTAAGCAGGGTTCCGTGCTTCATGCCATTGACGAGCGATTTCGAGGCTGGCAGGTATTCGCCGCAAGCCCTTTAGTCGCAGAGTTGCAAAGTTGCGGATAATAAGCAACTGGTTGGTCTGAGAAAGGGTCAAGGTTCGTTTTTGCTTCTTTAGATCAGACTTGATCTGATCGCGCAGAACGTCCCACCCTCGAACTGTGACGCCAATGTGCACATTCTCGGTGAGTTCGTCCTCCCACGCCTCTTCTGTGTCCTGATCTGTATTGTCCTCAGTGTCGTCAATGGAATCGTGGTGTGGCGGGACGGAGAGCGTAGCTGGTAGAACTGCCGCAGAGCTCGACCCCAGTCCAGATTGAGCAGGGACTGGAGAGCATGAACGTTCTGCGTTCTCATGGATGTCGGCGGGCTCTACTGGAGGTGGCTGGTCGTATTGGTCATGCTGCATCTGGCTATCCGCTGGGCTATCGCTTTGAGCAGGCTGCGGGAGGACCGATGCCTCTGGAATAGACTCGCACATCCGCTTCTGAACGTGCTTCTTCACTGGTGTGTTGTACTCCCAATGTGTATCCAGCTGTGTCTGACCATAAAGCAGACTTCGATAACGACGTTGGGTCCGTTCCGACTTCGATCCGACGTCGGGACCTTTTTTATATGCAGACGGTCTGTTTGGTGGCCCTGCACCAGCGCGGGATGAGTGGAGCAGCATCTTGAGCACACAATATGGTACGCACCTTTCATCTTTTTTACTCTCTGTATCCTGCTCACATAGTCCGGTAGCCATTCCTCATCATCTGAAGCTTCATCCCCGTGTTTGACGACCATAGCGTACAACCGCGAGCAGAGTTCTTCGTCGTCTCCACTCTCCCATTCTGACTCCTCCTCAATGCTACTCTCAACTCCTCGTGAATTTTCATCATCACCGCTACCTGCCCGGTCTTGCACGCTGTCAAATTCGAGTCTGGTACGCCAATTGGGATCCTCAATAGCGGCAAGATCGGTGGCCATTGGAGCCTCCGGGCTGGGAGCACGCGACCGCTGCCTGTGTCCACTAGGTGCGTCGTCGAGGTCTGTCTCATTTCTATTTGGAGAATGTTCACGGTACTGTTTCAAGCCAGACATGTTCCGCACACGTTTGCGAGGACGTCCGCCACGTCCTTTCGACATCGCGAAGGTGTTTTAGCTTTCGACGCGGTTGCTCAACTGTGCATAATTGCGCGCGCCAGTAAGACTGTTTACCTAATGACACTTGCACCAGCACTCGACGGTCTAGTTTCTCAACGTAATCACGTTCTACTAGTCGAAACGAACATCCTGGTAATTTTTTCGTGATTTTTACTAATTTATTAAGCGCTGGCCAAATTTTTGAGGTCCGAAAACAAAAATCACGAATTAGATAAATCGGCCCGTACAACTTTGTTACTAGTGTTCGTAGCTACGTATTCCACATATTCCAGACCTTTTCTACCTAGTCGGCCTTCCACCAAAACTCGACGACGTGTGCGCGTCAAATTTACCGCGTTTGCTTGTCCGCAACTGTACGGCCCGGGGCTGAGACTTCAAGCTTCAATCATGATCAACTACTACTTATATCTGTTACACAGGAAACGTGTAAAGATCGAACTTACAGGCGCACGTGGAGACGTAGAACGCGTGTGTTTGCATAGTCTATCACGGATACTTTGCTAATGGGGACTATGTCTACCATGCCACAGGAACGAGGCCGCAGCATTCTCCGAGGTCTGAAAGAGTGTTGTATATTTGCACGAAGTATAATAATTCTCATGTTAGCGTCACTGAAAGTGGAATGGTCGAAAAGCTGAGAGGTTGAATATCTGGTACAGTGACGGACAAGCCCTAGCACTGCATGAGCGACTTCGGAAAACGCCCTGTATTGTCTTCTGAGCGTACCTATTACCGCTGCCTGTTAAATTCCCGGTTTACTGCAATCAGCAGTTGGTGCATGCATGGTTTCTCCAGAAAGACTGAGCTATTCCACGAGGAACTGCTGAAACAACGGTGACCGGGGTCCGCTAAGCTTTGTACATCCGGACGTTTATGGGTAGTTTGGGCGCTACCCAATGTTTCACTCGCCGTCGACAATGTTGCTCAACGCCAACGTTTTACGCCTCCGTGGCCTGTATATGTAGGCCAATTATGGGTGGACGACAAAATGTAGGCTCAGAATGGTGAAACATGGTAGCCTGTTACCACGTACTGATGTGCGCCATAATTCTCATCATGAAAGTGAGTGTGATCTTCCTTATTCAACGCCAACAAGCCTCGAGGTTGAACTTTCTCTTGATTTGTAGTGATAACCTCGATTTTGGGCATAGCGTGACTCATCCGCAGTCCACTGTCCTTGGATTCCTGGTATCGGTGTAGTTGGGAGCCCAAAGCAAAGAGTTCTGATCTGCACGCGGTCGATTCATGCTATTGATAAGTGTGTTCTGTGAGTCCCACTTTCGCCCCCCTTCTGCTGACCACCACCATGGATCTTATTCAATCTATTCGCAAAGGATATGGACTGGACCTTGACATTACCGATCCCCAAGCGCGAGCGGCCATTCAGAACCTCACTGAGAATCTACAGCAAGCTTCTCAAAGGTACGTTCAGCTATCTAAGATCATGGTGCCCCACCGCGTACCAACATCACCTCCGATAGACTCAGCGAGGACCTGTACTCCAAAGCCACCCACTTCGTGCTTGAATTCATCCAAAATGCGGATGATAATAAGTACTATGCGAACGTGACGCCCACTCTGGTCATGCGGCTGTCAACAGAGGACCGGAGAATGGAGATTCAGTGCAACGAGACAGGGTTCGGTGAGGGAAACGTCCGCGCAATATGTAGCATAGGAGCAAGTACAAAGACCAGCCAAGCTGGATACATAGGTGCGATAGCATATCATGTCCGCTTTGTGCCATCGATCTCACTGGAGTGATATAAGGCGAAAAGGGGATAGGTGCGAATGCTTCATGCAGTACTTGAACTGTACTGACTGTCGTGTTCTCTAGGCTTCAAATCCGTGTTTGCCGTGGCGGATACCGTGCGCATCTGTTCGCGCGAATATACGTTCATGTTCGACAAAGGGAAGCCGTTGGGTATGATCGCGCCGATATGGATGAATAACGCTGCGGCGCGTTCCGGGTGGACAACGTTCGAACTTGGACTCTCTCCCAAGATCGATGGCGATGAGCTGGTGTCACGCCTTAAAGACATTCGGCCATCGCTTATATTGTTTCTTCAGAAAATCCACCGTATGGAGATCACGACGGACAATAAGAATCTCACAATTAAGAAAACGGTGCTGAAGAACGGCGTAACCCGGATACAGCGATCAGGAGATGGACCAGCCCAGTCCAACGACTATATCATCTTTAAGCACGCGGTGACAACGGCGAAAGGCGAGGAGAAGCGAGAGGGTGTATCCAGCAGCGAGATAGTACTTTCCTTTCCTGTCACACAATATGGACACCCCGTCATCTCTGATCAAAACGTTCATGCGTTCCTCCCACTTCGCCCATTCGGGTTCACTGTGAGCGCATGTACAAAGTTTTATGAATGCGTATCTCATGTTTATCTTTCAGTTCGTCATTCAGGCCGATTTCTTGACTGCGTCGAACCGTGAAGACATCCTCGCCGACCGGGAGTGGAATCGGGTTCTACGCGATGCTATTCCCGCCGCGTTTCTAGAAGCCGTACCGGATCTACAACGACGACCTAATCTCTTGTTCACTTGGCTTCGTTACGTCCCACATCGCATCGTGAATAGCTTTTTCAGTCCGGTCCACGCAAGCTTGGTATCACGGCTCAAGCAGTCTCGTATCATCATGTGCCAAGATGGAATATTGCGTCGGCCTTCAGATGTGCTTATCCTACCCCCAAAGTACCGGGAGAGCAAAAAAGATACCCCGTTGATTCCAAGTGAACATATAATACCGAAGTACTACCTATCCGACAAGTACGACATTTCCGTGGATGGCGCAATCCTCGAGACGTTGGGTGTCGTCTCCATGTCTGAAGACCATTTTCTGCACGGCTTATCCTTGATGGAGCGTAACGGTACTTTATCCACGCAAACAGACACCTGGTGGGAGAAGGTCTGCTCTGTACTTTCCGAGATGGTGAGGCTTCCGGTGCACAGATATGCTATCTCACGTCTGAAGATCGTTCCACTCGCGGATGAGACCTGGAGTGCGGTCTCGGGGGATATCTACTTCGACTCGGCCTTGGCCGACATCCCTCAGGACGTCGATTTGCGTCTCGTCAAGCACCTTGACCCTACTTCGTTTCGCTTTTGGCTGCTCCGCAGCCTCGGTCTTCGAGAAGCTAATGCCGACATTATCACGGAGAAAATCGAGTATCTGCATATGCACGGTTCACTTCAGTTTCACAGGGAGACACTGCCTTATCACGCCCAGTTTCTCTTCAAGAATCGGCTTGCCGGCACGCTACGAGACTCCTACTCGCTCAAAGTCATCACAAGAGACAACCAGATCCTGCCCGCGGCGCAAGTGTATATGGATGACCCTAAGCACGCGTCTCTTCCCTTGAGCAGTTGTCTCGCGCTGCCCGACGCCCACTTCTTGCATGCAAATTACGATTCGCTTCCTTGGGCAACCCCCGACTCCCACCTGCAGGACTGGAGAGACTGGCTTCATCAACGGCTAAAAATTGCCATCGCACCAAGGATCCTCAGTTCGGGGCTTAGCCCAGAATTACGCACATTCTTGAAGTCGGCCGACACAAGCCAAATCTTGGCCTTCTTCAAAGAGTATGGAACTGATCTGGTAGCGCGCACTCAACAAGTCCCAGCAGCTCGGAAGGAATTGCGAGAGCTTATCGTGGTTACGTCAACTGGTGCCCGCAGACCTCTCGAGAGCACCTATCTTGCTCGACGATCTTTATCCCGCTTCGCCGATCTTCCCTTCCTTCCATTGAAGGATCCAGATGCTCACCACTGGGATTTTCTTAGCGCATTGGGCGTCTCCTTCCAAGTAGATGGCGCATTCTACCTGAAGCAGCTCATTAACTTGAGTGAAGAACCCCTCGTCGCCCCCGCGATCAGTCCGGATACAACTCTTGAGAAGGCAGAACAATACTACAAGCAGTTAGAGGCTCGTTTTGATGATGACGATTACGCTATTCGGTAAGAGCATCAGTCATCTGGCTACAACGGTTTCTCAATGTGGCCCTGCCCGACAGAGATGCGTTTTCCCAGAAGAACCTCATCTATGCGCCTGCACGACGTCGTTCATCATCGCTACAACAAGGCCGCTGGCTCTCGTTACAGGACGTCGTTTGGAATGGACCCTCCTCAATGCGTTTGAAATACGCATTAACAACAGCTTATAGCGGTCTGGGGACATTCTTCCGCGAGCGGTTGAACGTGCCTCCGTGTCCCACGGACATCCTACTGCAAGAATTGCAGTCCATTTCGCAATCTCATGCAGGCACATCAATAGACGACGCAGTCCATATGCGAATTCACGATATCCTCTCCGATCTCCGCACGTATCTGAATGTCGTTCTCGCTTCTTCTCCTGTCGAGGTGCCACCTTGGCTCCCCAAGCTTCGAAATGTGTCTTTCGTACCTGTCAAGAACCTATCAGACCAAGTGGTGCTCAAACGCATGGATGAAGAATACTACGTCCCGGACGCGAGTGGACATCTTGCGGAACTCTTTCGAGGCGCCGTTCCGATGCTGAGCCTGCCACCCCCGAAGGACTCTGGAGGAAATCTTCTACTCGTACGCAGTTTGCTGAAGAACTTACAAAGGCTGCTCGCCCAGAAGGCTCCGGACATCAGATTCAATTTCTTGGAATCGGTCGTCAAGAAGGAATTGGCAGGCGCCGTCTCTGAGCGGTCTCCCAATGTTACGTTGTCGGAGCGATATCAATCTAGGGCACAGTACATCAACCGGTGTGTCTGTCTTTCGTATATTGTGGCGATGGATACTCATGTTAAGCTAGACTTGTTACCGATGTTACGCTTGCGAAGTCGTTGGAGCCAATATTGCCCAAACTGCAAGACATCGGCGTATACGAAGTGGATTCTGAGGAGGTGGATCACTCTTACACTTTAGGTGACATTATCCGTATGATGTCGCACCCCATAGGCGTCGAAATCACAGACAGCCGTTGTGTCATTCTCATTGGGAAGGCTTGTAAAGAGGACAAGCGAGAAGTCTTACTTTGCCGAGAACTCGCCTGGCTCTTTCCTGGTATTCCCGCGAAAGATCTCCTCTTCATCTTCACGATGTCACCCAGCATGATTGAAATGTTCTTGTCCCTGAACAGCGTCTCCAGCGACCTGCTGGAAGACTCGGATTTATCGACTGAAGATTGGTTCCATACTCTTGACAATTCCACTAAGCAAGTTCCCAGCAGAGTCCCTGCCCTAGGACTGTCGCCATCCAGGAGGTCGAGCTTAAGGCCGTCGCTCACCATTGAGCAGGAGCTCAAAACCAGGCTCTCTCTCGATATACCACAACTTCGTGACGCGGCAGCTCAGCAAACTCTGTCTTCCGAGATAGTATTCATAGAGGCAAGCCTACAGAAGTTGACGATCACTGGAGTTCCCCGATTCAACAACACCTCGGTCAAGTCTTCCGAGAATACATTCACCTCGGTCAAGTCCTACGAGAATATATTCACCTCGGTCAAGTCCTACGAGAATACATTCACCTTGACGCGAACATCCCAGACAGTGCCACCTGACGCTGTTTTTACCCAGGATGTTAGTGATATTGAACGGCCCGCTCTATTTGGCCCGACGGATATCCTCGAGATATTGCCTTCCAGCATCTCTTATCAAGCGAAGCCCCAAGGCATCGTAGAACAAGAGTATACTGGGATACGGGGAGAAATATTTGTGAGTAGCATATTCTACTATTGTCGACTCGGAACTGGCCTGACACGTGTATGCACAGGCGTACTGGTTCCTGGAGAAGCAGTTGCCTGAATTCACATTCAACAATTGGACCAGTGAATTGCGGATACATAATGGTTTCCCAGCCTTTACAGGGGGCTCGATCGCAGACTTCACGTACGACGATAATACAGGCAAATTGACTGGTATGCTTTTCGGACCAGAAAGAAAGCAACGTTGGAACGGAGAATGGCCAACGTATCATTTAGAGGTCAAGTCCTCGTCTGGCCCAGCCAGTACCCCTTTCCATATCAACTCGAGGCAGGTGCACTACGTACGTAATGCTCATTTAGCATCAAACAGCACGCTCTCAATCCTCGATGGTCTTCGTTTTGGCTACGTCTAGGCACAGCAGATGACGCTTTGTGGCGACGAGCGGCCACAGCATGTATATGTGCTTGTCAGAGTATCATCGCTGCCAAAGGGTGGGCAATTCGGCTCACCGTCGGTCAAGATGTACCCCGATCCATGGCGCATCCTCTATCGTGGTGGTCTGGTGATCGCATCAGACGTCGAGATGGCTATTGTAGCTTGATCCTAGCTTCTAATACCGGCACATCTGTTCAAGGGCGGTAGATGGGAGAAAGGAAGGAAGGATATAGCGGATATTGGCCTCCACAATTCTTGCTTGTATTGCACCACGAAGTATTTTCGAGGGTAGTAGAATTATGCTCTGAGATGACACTACTAGACAGGCAAGCAATATTCCGAACACATGAGTTAGCGTAGACCACTGCTCTTCGTGCTCTCCTGGGAAGTGCAACATTTCGCAGCCCGAGGTTATCGTCAATGTGCAGACGAGCCTGGAATAGGGGATCACCGCTCGTTGGTGATTGAAACCTGAATATTGAATGCTCAAGAAAGTGAGATCGACATATCGATGTTCAGAATGGTGCATAATATTACATAAATGATAAATAGCAGAAGACACAGTCCGACACTAACTAACCGTACCACTTGTTGCCTATGCGCGTTTGCGCCTTGGGGCGTTGAGGTATTGTTGACTCCCGGATACCGAATACTTCAATTGCACGCTACATTGATCGATTAGGATCGACGTGTGATCATATGTTGAACACATGAGAGACTTACGCGCCAAGTCGGCATATCGAATTCCATGACAAGCTGATGTTTCTTCAGCCCTTCCGCGTAGTCATCGGCATTGGGTTCCTGACACAGCACTAGATTCCGACATATTGACGATACGGTCACGGACGCATTAGATAAACGACTCACTGATTATAGGCTCGCCGTTCTTGAAGTCTAACGAGCATTTCCCGTCACGAATAAGGAAAGACAGGTAGAACAGGTTCTCTACAGATTGACCAAAGTCGTTTGGGTTGATGATGAATCGGAATAGGTTGATCTCCCCGCAATCCGCAAGAATTTCCTCGATCTACGCGAGATATCAGATGGGACATCCAATAGTAAAGGGGACGGCGGACGTACGTTAACAACATTCTTAGTGGTCTCGTTGCCAGAGCGGGTGATATCGTCCTCAGTGATTTCCTGAGGCTTCCTTTGATCTTCTTTATGCTTTTCTAGCTTCGCGCGTTTGACGGCAGCACGCGTTTTTTGCTCAATAGACAAGGGCCCCAGCCTGAAAACATGAATGTGAACAGCGGTAAAGCTATATAATATGCAACAACGCACATGAAGTCCATGGCAGGCACACGGTGACTCTTCGCGACAGCCTTCCACCCTATTCGTTCCCAAATAAGAGGAACGCCGTCCCCTTCATCGTCATCGTATTCGTCGCCGTCGTCGCCAAGATTTCCGGCGGCACTACGACCGCCCATGAATGTGATGAGTCGGCTGACGAATTCGTCCACATCGAACGCCCCACTGCTAGACCTCATCGCACGCGCCATCTTGGCCGACTCCATCGATGCTCGTACAAGCAATTCGGAATCGACGGTTGCATCTGCAGGTGCTTTCACTGTGGAAACTGTCAGCACCTGGACGACACGAGAGGCAGAAGGGGCCGTACCATGCTCAAAGAGTTTGTTCATCTTTTCCACGTTGTCGCATATCTGCTTCGCGTCTCCTCCTTCCTCCATCTCTAAGTAACGGGATATACAGAATAGTTAGGAAAGCACGCATATCCCGCCATAGAGACACGTACGTTTCTGGATATCCCGGTACTCTCTACGAATCCCTCGTCTTTGTTCAGGATCCTGGTCAGGGTCGTACATGTCGTCTGACTTTGATATGTCTGGCTTGAGGTCAAACTGTACATTGCGAGGCATCTTTCTTGTGTCTTTCGTGTCGTGAGATGCCCGTCTTCGACGCGAAGGTCGCGGTAGGTGGCCAACGCGCTTCTCTGGCGCGAAGTTGCAATTATGGTGTTTGACCGTGTTTACGCGAAGCGCAAGCGCCTGCCCAGCCGGCACGTCTGACGACTGGGTACGCTGAGTCTATTGCTACCACTATATACTCTACAGCCCCGCCATACGCAGCTCCACCAGATGGCACGTATCGTATACATACTCTCCTCCGTCACGCGTGGCGTTGTACACGACGATGTCCATAGCACTCGGCGAATCGCTCGTCCGACAGAGGGAGAACGAATCTGCGTCTCCGTGCACACCCAGTCGCGGCTCTCCTCCTTTATCCGGATCAGTCTGTGCCTTTAGACATATTGTGAACACTGCTATACTCATGAATCATAATGGAAAAGGCTTACCACCCCGCAATAGATCTGAGCTGGATCAGCAGTCGAGACTCGCTTGGACACGAGAAACGCGGGTGCGTATCCTGACGTAACATCTGCGTTTATTGCATTGCTTCCGCTCGTGCCATTTGTGCTCAGTAGGCCGTGAAGGAGAGAGAATGTGCGATAGTCGTTGTATGGATAAGACTCGTACGTCTGTGATACAACGTCCCGGTCAGCCTCTTGAAACGTAATAGTCGATGTCCCACTCACAGTCAGAACCTTGAGTTCAGCTCCAGCGGTGACACCTGCTGCACCGAGCACCAAAAGCACGTCTTCCATGCTGACATTTTCGCTCGACGGCAGGGAGGTTACGTTTCGCGCGGCGAGGGTAAAGTTGGACACCACGTCGATACCCGCGGTTCCGAACGCGTCGCACCAGGGTCCCAGGCTGACGGCGTCCCGCGCCGTCAGTATGAAGGGGGTTGCTGTGGCTCCCAGAGCGAAACATGTTGATACGGCTGCGTATGAAAGCATATGAGCAATAGTTGATACTACAAGCCGGCTTGTGTAGATCAAGACAACCATCGGCCGCAGAACTTATAGCCGTTCAAGATCGTAGTCAGCCACATCCGATTGCGGAATCCCGTACGTGACTAGCACCGACCCAGGGGCGATTCAAATCCTCGGATGCCAACGTACATTGCGTAGTTGGGATTAAATGATATATCATCTCGGTAAGCGACACTGTTGAATAGACTGGCACGCGTCACGCGCGTCAACTCCGAGCTGAATAGTACTATGAAGCTTTGAAGGTTCGGAGGCGGTCGCGCTTTCATGTTCTCTTTTCTCATCAAGAAAAATGTGGAAAACCTCTAGCAATCCCGAGAGGAGAACCTCTGTGAGCGAAGTGGAATCAGCCAAATTACTCCTAAACCCCGTTCTATCTACTGATCTCAAATTCGGCCAGTGTACACTCGGCCCGGGGGTCGCTCGCCTTGTCAGGTGCGTATTTGTGCACTTTACACGCAGGATCCAGAATATCACAGAAACGTCATCCTGAAGAATGGCCGATAAGTAATCATCGCCATGAGACAGGGCAAGATCAAACACGGATCGGCCTATGCTCCTACAGTTTGTGTGCGTTCGCCAAGGCTCGCCACGGTTTCGCGCTTGACATCTGTTTGTACACCATTCATATCAACTTCGACTCCTTCCTGGTACATAATCCCACATGATGGTGGCTACCATAGCCTCCCCTTCTTCATCAGTCTCCTCACTGGGCTGCGGCCAGACTAGTTCTGCCCGCTCGTTGGCCAGAATCTTTCGGGCGAGCACTCAAGCACAGATACTAGTCCACAAGTCAGTCGGAGAGTATCTTCGGAATGAATGTGCACTGATACACATTATAGCAGTCTTACCACCGCTATTCCTGCTCTCAGCATCAGCTACGCAGCATTTCCACGCCGTTTGGGAACGATAAGTCCTCCTGCTCCTTCATCTTTACGCTATGTTCGTCTTTCGTGGCAAGATGAATTGGCTTGAGTCTGCCAAGGATGAAATATTTGTCATCATTCTTCCATCCGGTATCGCCCACCTGGAGGATCCGATTCATCTTTACTGGCAATGGACCAAGATAGACGACGGCAGTACCAAAGTCAACGTCTGCAGCCGGTCCTTTATCAGCAGCTATACTGATACAGCTGATGACCACACGGATATATTCTCTTGCACACACGATGACTACTACACCTTCGACATCACCTCCCAGCACGATTACTCGGAATTGGTTGTGACCATGAGGAATCCGAACGGTGACACCTCGCAAATGACTCTCGAGCGCGCTTACACCTACCAGGACGACAGTGTCACTCCCTTCGAGAAGCCGCGCGACAGGATCTATGTTGGCAAGCTCAACTGGTACTGATATGCAGCTCTTGTCTTACTTTTCTAATATAAATATTCATGCAGGCACGAATATGCCGTCAACGAGCTGTTCATCGTCACTCTTCCCTCGGGATTGTGTGAGCAAGAAGACGCATGCGCGTTTTGGCAGTGGACGAAGACGGATTCTGGAGTCCAGAAAGAATACGTGCAGGCGATCGATACCCAGAAGGCTGACGATACGCTCGGAAACAAATTCCACTTCGTCCAGAACAGCTACTATACCTTCTCATGCGATGCCAACGAGAGTTCGGATACCCTAGCTGTCATAATGAAGGATCCAAATGGTGATTCGGTAACGCAGACGCCCCTCGTTCTCCAGGAGATTATCAACCGCAGTGAGGACAGGGATGGAACTCGGAGAAAGAGAGCCTTCAAGGATTACACGCTCCGCATTACCAACGACTTGGATGGTGTAGTTACCTGCACTTTCAGCCCGTCAGCTTCTTCTACGGGAGGCAAGCTTCTTGCTGTCGGAGGATTTGGGCTTGCCCTCGCTGGGCTTATCCCGACAGTACTCGGCTCTGGCGCCTTTTTGACCCCGTTCGGATGGGCTATCGCTATCGTTAGCGTTGCGGCGGCAACTACGGGAGTTGTTGACGTTGCGATTGCTGGCGATGAACCGACCACCCGCCCCCTCTTCCCAAATGACGACGCCGCGAATACCTCTTCAGGCGGACTGATATTTTCGGCCAACAACATATCCATACTACATATGAATCTCCAGGACGGTACCAATCTCGTATGCCGTGTTGGATCTGCAAGTAACGTGGACAACGATGTCAGCTGGAGACTCTCAGACTCAACTGGGTTGAAGTGGAGCAACCTCTTCTCCATAACACTTCCGAAGAAGCATAAACTGGACGCATATCGCGCTCTCCCAATTCATTACATCCAGCCCGACTGGGATGGTACCGAGCCATCAGACGACGAAACCGCACCGAGCGACTATGCCCTCTGCATGGGCTTAGACGGTACCAACATAAAGTCCTACAAAACGACGATTTTCGTCAAGAAAGTTGTGTTCCGCGTCGCTTTGGACAAGCAATTTGTCATTACCGAAAGTCTCGCTCAGGCGAAAGCAGGCAATCCTGCCTCTGTCGGAGACTATCGAGTGATCCCACTATCGAACGGTAACATCCTGGTTGGCATCGACGGGTACTGGATTGAAGAGGATGGGAAAAAGGTCCGCGGTAATCGTTACGCGAACGATAATATATCCTCGGAAGAGAAAGTCAAAGAGCACGTCTTGCGCGACCGGGAAGGCTGGGCGTATGTGTGGGATTACCGCGCAAACACTCTGACGACCTGGAGAAAACGCGACTTCTCCAATCAAATTGTTACCGCGACGAGCGAGCATCGCACATATTTCCTAGTCCCCGGCATACGCGTCACCACCCACCAACTTCTGAGGGAGGTTTAGGGACGCGGAGGATGTGTTTCGAAAGCATACTTTGTCATGAGATGATCTGGTGAGATAACTGTCTTCGTTGTATCTGTAGCTTCCGGGAGCGTTCATCGAGCTTCATTTCTCAAGCGGACAGAAAAGTGCAATTCTCCACCGTCCACCCTTTATTCGTACCCCCCGATGTTTTCTGTAGCAATCATTGTACTTGTGATTCCGAGACACGATACAGAAGTGCCCACCTCTGTACTCGTAGTACCATATTCAATGGAATTTATCATCGCACGAAAATGGGGTCATGCGCCTATCGCGCGCTGCCTGAGCCCGGTCATATACGCGTGACTAAGATGACCCGTGGATATGAACGTGGAATAGTGTTATGGTCTCCTGTGTCGCACGAGTGTTGGTAAAATGCAGGCGAACTCATGAGCTCAACTACACGCCGAATTTCCTGTAACGCAGGCCAGCACGAGCAAGCGTGGTGACGGTCCAAATGATGTTCATCTGATCTATGGCAAGTAGGCGGAACAGAAATATATAAATATCAGCGACGTCGATCACAAAGTCCGGCTGCAGGATGCGTACAGAACCTCCGTAGCTGCCGCAGCTCGCAGCCCATGATGGCGTCCTCCAAATCCTATCCTTCATTGCACCAGACGTTCCCAAACCGATCTTGAGCAGCGCCGGTCAGTCCGCCACCTTGCTGGTCACCGTTGCTGTTGTCTATGAACCCGACGCCATAGCTCGATGCCGCATTGAACCTCGGCACTGGACACTTGAAACCCATGAAGTACGGGCAAGACCTATCAACTGCGGTGCAAGTCTCGATACATGGCAGCAAGACATCGTACGCGGATGAGAAAGGCTGCAGACCGGGACTTCGGGGTGTAGCCGACGGCGCTTGGGCTTGCAAGGCCGAAACTGGTGTTTGTGCTTGATTTTGGTCTCCGGAGCCGGCTGAGGGTGACGCTTCAGAGCAGCGTGGAAACCATACTGCGCAAAGCCATTTGCGGTACGCCTGCTGACAATCCGCACAGGTCACCAAGGGGCTGTACTCGTCGCGACCGCATGGGAAAGTTGTCAACGAGATCGTGAAGTTGGTTAAAACTTGGAGCAATTGGTCGACTGTGTCACTGGGTAGAGTATTGGCATCGTAGGCAGAGCTGACTGCTGTCGAAGGCGGCGGCGGAAGGGGCGCGGCATAGTTGATTGAGGGACAATAAGGTAGCGAATGGACAATTGGACATGAGAACGATGCTGGATTCACGGTCAGTTACGCTATTACCATTCATTGTTAAATCTGAGCGTACCAGATTTTGTGACAAAGTTGATAGGGCCAGATACTTGTGTCCCATTCGTGATAGCGTACATGGTGTAATTCGTCTGTGGGGTCAAGCTGCTGACCATCCACTGCCAACGCCAGCCGTTCTGGTCCCTGAGCCATAAGCCCTCACTTTGTTTTGGGCCTACATTTTGCGTTCCATCAGCGGTAGAGGCCCTCAGGGCACAGCCTGTCAGTGGCAGAGATTGTAGCGACGAGGATGAGGTTGGTATTATGGATAGTGTCACGTTCAATGCTGATGATGGGAAGACCGGGTATGAGAGGTTGGCAGCAGGAAGGGTATAATTAGGGTATTGAGGGGTATTTTGGTCGGGTGCAGGTGCGATTACAGGTGAGAATAATAGCGCTTGATTCGATGTGGTGTCCCCTAACAGCGGTAGGTTTACATCGAGGTCTAGTGTATGCAAAGGGCCTGGTATACATGGATAAATCAGAAAACGCGCCCCGGGAACGGTAGATGAAAATAGACTCACCTTGGTCAGAAACCCCAATTTCGAAGGGTGCTTGTCCAGCACTCGACACCGCTAAGTAGCCGCCATTGCTAGCAACACCGGTCCATTGCCCAAGGCCATTATTGAGAAGGATCTCGTATACGTTCGGGTCGTCCACATCGTCAGGGCCAGGTTGGGTGATGGTAGTGTCGTTTGTCACGAAGAACCGTGGAGGAGACGCGACATTGGCGCACAGGGCCACGGAGACCGAGAGTAGGTTTGAATCAGGTAGCGAGTATATCGGAAAGATCTTTGTCGTCGAGGATACAGTAAAATTATACAAACTGTTTAGTGGAAGCGACAGGGTACTCTGCTGTGCATGGATCAATTGGGCCTGAATGAGGGCTAGCAGAGCTAGTGGGAGCATATCGACATAAAGTACCGCAACTTAGGACTCGGAGTAGAATCGAGTCTATAGTAAGCCGCAAACACGTAGTACAGTGCGCAAGAACCAGCCCTGCAGAGAAGAATAATGTAGCAGTTCCGAGGAGCAGGTCGATACGGCGAAGGCAGAGATGAGAACGACTTCAATGATAAATTGATTTGCGTAAGACTTAATTACATAATAATATGCAGCATAAATAAGTAGGTTAAGTGCGCAAAATAGCGACAATCTCTTGATGTAAACCTGCAATCTCCCTTCACCTCTTACACATACGATCCTCTATGACAGAAAGCCAGAATGGCAGACAATGAAGGACGTCCTCGCCGCTCAACACGGGCGCCGGCGAAAGGACCTACGACGGTTGTACAAGAGTCGCCACTGAAGAGAAAGACACGCGACCCAGAAGCACAACTGGATTATCTGCTAACCAACGCAAAGAGCAAGCTGACCACCCTCGAGATTTCTGTACGTACTTCAGAGCTAAGAACAGAAGCATCGTTGCATCGAACCGGGCGATTGGCCTGGCTGTCCTGATTGCGCTTCTCGCAGGATATAGTCAGCTATGAGAATTTCTTGAATCTGTCTCCGGAGTCCCAACAGGCATTATGCTCTCTACTTCCACCTACAGCTTTCAGCACATTCCAAAGCGGCTTACACCCAGCACATCCAGCAAAATATTCCGCAACTACTTTGCGTTCGCCGGGATCTTCATCGAAGGCTGTCCTAGCCGATATGGGCCGGTCTACTGAAACCCTTGATCCTATGGTCTTTACGAACACGTTCTTTCTGTCTGCTGCGCGTACCTTCCAAGATCACGTATTCTCAGGGTGGTTGTCCCAGAAACAGAGGAGCAAAGTCGTTGAGTACGAGCAGGGAGTACGTGATGGGAGCATGCACGCTCAATGGAAAGACGAAGAGTGGGAGCAAAATCACAAGCCACCTAAGCATGCTTCGAGGTCTGTACATCACCGTATTTGTCTTATATCAACTGCTCAAACACGGTGCAGGCAAGACTTGGATTTGATCGCGTTAGCGCAGCGTTCACAGGTGCGAGAGGGTGATATTATAATGTACAGGAGACGATTCATTTCTCCTCCAATAACCGTGGAAAAAGAGTTGTTGGTCTGTATCGTCATTATCATTTCGTTGACTAATTTGAATGAACCATCTGTATGCAGGTCCACTCGATCAATCCTCAATCCTTCGCGCTGAGTTTCTTCTTGTCACCAAACGTTGACCGCGCTCTTCCTCCGTATCTGTTACCTATTGCACCATCAGCCCCTCAACCACCAATTCTCACAATGGAGAGCATCATGAGCTCAGCAGAGCTGGAAGACGGTGTCCTTGATGTTGATGGCCGCGTCTCGCGAGATGCACGATCCGCGTCTGAACCCGTCCCTCCCTCAAACGTATGGGTCGACTTTTCGGGTGTGCATCAGAGTCTGCCTGTCGTAAATCGGGCTGCAAAGTGCTTGACAATTTGGCGCTGGGAAGAAGACAGAGTCCCAGACGTCGACGTACAGATGTACCTCGACAAGGGAGGGCGTGTATATGTTGGAACTGTATATTACTTGCGTCGTGCGTGATTGATCTCTTGTATACTGCTTTCATCCCTCGCGGTTTTGTCGTATCCAAGTATCCGCTTAGTCCGTGTGATCTCCCTCGTAGACATTACAGATACAATCCATCAGATATCCAAGGTCATCATGCGTTTACTCAGGGGCTACACAGCCACTGAGGCACGTCGAGTCTTGTTGCACCTCCACGACTCGTGTGTGCAGTCCTGAGGTCCAGGTCAGATATCCCGCTCGTCCAGCAGTCAAGTGGCACATCCTGTTGATGCGCCTTCTCGACAACTGCACTAGTGGGCGGGTACAGATCCCTACAGACCTCCGACGCGCCTCGGATAGAAGTCTTCCGAGTCGCAGATGCGCATGGTCAGCGAACGAGGGATTGCAAATCACATTTTTAATCTGACGCTCGAACCGTGCCTCTCTCTTGACAGCAACCACCACCATGGAGAGAGGACGTCCACAGGTTCTGTCGACAGCACTCGATTTCTCCCTGCCCAGAGCGTGGATCTCAGGCCTGAGGAATTCCTCGGTGTCGCTGGCTCCAGGGAGGAGGAGGCAAGCACAGCACTCTCATTCCGTTGAGCTTGGTCGCAGCTCGGCTGTGGACCCAGAATTTCGATTGCCTAAGCTTGCCTCTCTAATTGTGGTCCTTCTCACAAGCGGGCTGTTGCAGGTAAAATCCACCCGTCGTTTCGCAGTCTAATACTCACAAAAGGCGCTAGATATCATTCTTTATCGTCGTGTCTTCTTCCAATGTGTATGCAGAACACTTGGGTGGTACAGCCACATTTTCTGGTCTGGTTATCGGCATTCCTACCGTCTTTTCAGGCCTCGCGCTTTTACCATTGATGAAGGTGGACCAAGGTTTGAGCATCCGCGTGCAGCATAAACCTGAACCTACTCACTCACGAGACTGATCAGGGGGCTACAAACGGCCTTTGCACTTTGCATGCGGGTCAGCCGTCCTTGGCCATATCCTATATGGTTTGGCGTACAAAGCGAACTTCCTGTATCTGATCCTTATAAGCCGTATTGTCTCCGGCTTTGGTTTCACATTCTGGATGTACGCAAAACGATATTGCTCCGACCACCGCATCGTCGGAGTACGTCGGCGGACCACTCTGGCTGGTTGGCTGGTGGTAGGACAGGCTACAGGATTCAGTCTTGGTCCTTTCCTTGGAGGAGTGCTGTAAGTCACTTTAGCACCTGAAAGAAGCTAGTATTGCTCACTGATATACAACCCAGCTATAAAGTCGGGTTTTCTAACGCCGTATTCAATGGCTATACGAGCCCGGCATGGATTATGGCGGCCGTTTGGGCCATATTCTGGGCATTTGCTACGGTGCTTTTTGAAGATGTACCTTCCCCAGAAGACACTGCAGATCATGTCGAGATGGCTTCGATGCCAACGTCTCGAGCTGACGACGAAATCCCGTCACTAGCTGTGGACAACAAATCCCAGGAAGCGGTTCAAGTCACAGAAGCCAACGCAAGCGAGGATGTGACCGCCGAAGAACTGCCACAGAGTTCAATGTACCACATGTCGGGTGCGCAGTGGGGAGTCACAGCGACCATGTGCTGGTTCGCGATGACCTGCTTCTTCATCCTCGGTGCATGGGAAGCCAACATACCTGTCTTCACCGGTTCGACCTCACCGCTATCCCCGTTCCATTTCAGCCCTTTCTCCGCTGGTAACCTCATCGCGCTAGGAGGCGCGTGCACGTTCCCTTTCTTGTTCGTGAACGTCTTCCTCGCTCGACGCTATCAAGATCGCAACACCCTGGCTATTGGGACGTTCTTGGGCACCGCGGGGCTCTTCATCGCGCTGGCCATTCTCAACACCAAGACCGTGAACTACGCCAGCCTGTTCATGTGCTGGTTCCTGATCGCGTTAGGCTTCAATCTAGCGAGCACAGTGACACTCAGTTTACTGTCAAAGCAGCTGCCCAATCATTGGAATTCGCGTATAAGTCTGGTGATCCAGTACAGTAATTATACAGGTCGTGTTACAGGTGCCGTGTGGGGAGGCGCAGGGGTAAAAGTGGGTATGTTGAGCTACGTGGGCACTCAGATTGCAATAGTCGGTGTGGGCGTTGTGATGTTCACAACTCTGTGGAAGAACTTGAAGGCAAAAACAGGGTGATGAGGGGTACACATGGTAGAATAATAGTCAGCGTCATAATCACTAGACGTAAAAGGATTATACCCAACAAAACTCAGGCGGCAGGAATGCTTAGTATCGACCGCTGTGATTATCTCTTACTCTTCTTCTTTGATTTCTTCGATGCACTGCCGTTCTCATCGTTCATGGTCACCCCAGAGCCGGTGCCCTTTTTCGAGATGATTGGATCCAATAAACCCTCGGAGTGCATCAACGTGATAAAGGTTTGGATGAATGGTTCGTAGTCGAATGTCCGTCTAATATGGTCTGCCTGCCAAACGGAAGGGTAGTAAGGTACAAACAATGCACAAAACTGGATCGCAGTATACGACGTACATTGGCTCGCTCTGAGGCACGGATCTCATCCTCCACCGCTCTGCGTGCGGACTGTGCATTTCGCACGCACGTCTCCCAGGCACCAGGAAGCTTTCGCGCCGGCATGTCTAGGATAGCCATCTCCATAGTCAATTTTCTCGACGCGAAGTCTGTGGCATACGTGGGCCCAGGGGTGCCTGTAGGATGCACAGAGGTTGCGAACGCCTTCCCACTCTCAGCCAGCAAAGACGCATCCACCTGCAGCATTAAACATGAGTTCAGACCAGAATGGCACATGCATAAAGATAGATAATTACCTTTTCCGCCCATCCATCTGCGTACTCCTCATCAAGTCGCCTCTCCAGCTGAACCCGCTCACGTTTGAGCATCTCGAGCCCATCGCTGGCTTTCTCGTACTGGTCCTCGACGATCGCGAGGAGGTTGTACCGGATATGGTCGTTCTCCTGCAGCCGCTGCATCCGCCTGCGCAGCGCAGGTCGCACAATGTCCATCCATCTGTGCATCGACGCAGACGCGCCATTATCCAAGGGTGCGTCTGGCAGTTCTCCCACCTCCAGTGGTCCCGTGTGGCGCAGTCCATCGAGCTCCCAGACCTTCCCATGCGCCGGTACGTAGCCAATGAAGTGATACGAGTCAAGCGTTTCCGCAGACGACTCGCTCTTCACTGGCTCTTTCTTTTTGGGTGAGCCTGTGTTAGTCTTGCGCCGCTTCGTTGGAGGCGGCGTTCCGTCACGGGCGTTCTTCTTCTTGCTCTTTTTGACGTATTCAAGCGTAGAAGTTGTGGCCGCATGCAAAGCTGCACGGATATCAGCCGGACTACAGTAGGTGTTTTCAAAGTTCAAAAATAGTAAGCGATGATTGTATTCTGGCTACTTACCGTGCCAAATGATTATGTGCTTCGCGTATAAACGCGCAATTGGTCAATGCCAGGCCTTTCATCTGAATGTAAAAGTCTTCAGGACTTATGCTATCATCGCAAGTAAAGACTTACGACGGGACTCATTTTCTCAGTATCCCGCTTGAACTCGTCCAGTTCGTCCGCAAGACGCACCGGCTCGAGGTTCAGCACGATGTTTAAGATTGCTTGCGACGCACAAGCGTCGTTGCACAACTGGTGCGCAAACCAGATGCCCTCTGCATCCGGGTCCATTTCAGACTCCTCAAAAGCGTCATCCTGCGAAGCTTCTGTATCCTCTTCGTCGTCCTCGCAGGGGTAACAGAAGATGAGCCCGCGCGGACTGAGGGAATTGCCCGCGAAGGGGTCATTGATGTCGAATACCTCGGTTACTGCTAATCCGCGGACCCCCAGTGTGCGCAACAGGGTCGTGAAGACATCTTAAGAAAAATTGTTAGCAGAGCAGACAGTACGTTAGCAAGCTTGTTCGACTCACCTGGGTCAGATTCGATGACGGCGAAAGGTCCACCGACCAAGTCAACGGGCAGTGTGTCCGTGGGGAGGTCAGTCTCCATCTTTCGTGTACACAAACGCGAACCTATTATATACACGAATTCAGTGCATATCACGTACCATTGGTAGCATAGATCCATACCGCGTGCGTACGACGATGGTGGTCGCGAACAAGAAGCAATTTAGCGTTCAAGCGCGGCGCGTCAATCAAGTACACGCGTCGATTTCGGACGCGTCGTATTCACGACATGGACCAAGGGTAACGCGAGTGTCAATGCTGATTACTATTTAGATATGCGAGTCACTACTGATACACTATGCTATAGCGCGTAACGTCTAAATACAATTATCGCCCTACTGCGCCGCGGCGTTGTCAGTGAGGATCTTGTTGAGCAGGTCGCGGTGGAGACAGTGGTCGAAGTGGAAGCTCTGCGCGAGCGCGTCGATCTCCGCCTCGGTCTTGCCGCGGAAGTGCTCCGCCCAGTCCTTGATGAAGAACTCGGAGAGCAGGATGTTGCGCGCGAGGCGGCCGACACGGTCGGTGAGCCGCCACACGGGCGCGGGGTACAGCGTCTGGTGCTCGGGCTTCACCTCGCGCTTGATGAGGTCGACAAGCGGCTGGTACACGTCGCGCACGTACTGGTCGTCGGCGCCCCACGCGTCGAGCGCGAGTCGGTGCTTCGTCGCAAGGAAGTCCTTGAAGAGGACCATGTAGGGGGTGTCGAGCGAGACGTGGACCATACCCTGGAAGCCGACGTCCTTGTACGTCCAGATAGACCAGCTGAGGCGGTCCTACACGCGTCGTCGGGGTTAGCATGAGAGCGATGAGTAAAGACAAAGGATGAGAAAACGCACCTTGTTGTAGATATCGAGCTGGTCCTTGAGCACTTGAATGCGCTCGGCGTTAATGGATTCGGTGAGCGCGCCCTCGTACTGCTCGCGAGCGTACACGGGACCGAACTCGCCGTTCCACACGCACAGACCGTGCGCGTCCATCCACTCGCGCTTCTTCTCGTAGCTACGGTGGAGGCGGTGGAGCTGCGCCTCGCTGCCGACGTACTTCTCGGGCGACGCGGGGAAGCCGAAGACGGAGTAGTCGTGGATAGAATACGCGGTGTTCTCCCAGTTCTTGCAGGCCTCACCGAAGTGCGAGAAGTCGGAGGCGAAGGTGTTACCGTCGAGGAAGAGGGCGTGGTGGGGGTCGATCTCACGGATGGCGGCGTAGACACGGTTGTAGAAGTCGATGAGGCGGGTCTGGTAGGGATCGGTGGGCTCGTTAAGAGGATTGTAGCCGGCGATCCAAGTGTTGCCCTTGTAGTGCTTGGCAAGCTCCTTCCACAGCCAGACAGTACGGTCCTGGTGATCCTTGTGATTCCAGAAGTTGGCGATGTGAGTGCCGGCGTCGGCGTGCCAGTCAGTGTTCTGGCCACCGGGGGCGGTGTGGAGGTCGAGAATGGTGTAGATGCCGTGCTTCGAGCAGATGTCGATGACGCGGTCAAGGTGCTTGAAGCCCTCTGGCTTGAGGACACGGGGGTTCATGTCATCTGGAAAGGTGGTAAACTACAGTGAGCGGGACAATGCGAGACTGGTAGAGAAATGGTATATGCGTAAGAGCGAAACTGACCTTCAAAGTGGCGGTAGTTGAATGGAATACGAATGCAATTCAAGCCAAGGCTCTTGAAGAAAGCAGCATCCTTGTCGGTGAAGAAGTACTCGAGGAACTGATGCGCAGTCAAGGCACAAGGTCAGGGACGATCAATAACACGTTTAGACATTACAGACGCACCTTGTCGAAGAAGAGATCCCTCTTCTTTTCGCCGACGACCTCTGCGAGCGCGGCGCGAATCTGGAACTCACATCCGGGGTAACCTAGGAACACCGATCAGGATAAGGCGTGTAATACGACCGGTGTGATCTCACCAGAAATGAAGTTCTCCATGCTGCAGGCACAAGAAGATCATTGTCAATCAGTGTGTGCATGCACGAAGGATATGTGACGCACTTCATCCATCCACCGAGACCAGCACCTCGGAGGATGACCTCCTTGCCGTTGGCGTCGACGATCTTGGTGCCGGATACTTTCAAGTATGACATGGTGGGCTGAGGATAAGAGTATGAGGGTTCTGGGGGTGTGTTCTTGCGACGACGAGGAGCTTTTAAAGCTGGATTGACGGGCCGTCCAGTCTCTGTGAAACCGACGTTTCACCGACCGAAGGTCAGGACCTGTTTAAGACCCTCGACCATCGTTCTCGTGGTCCGGATCTCGAATAAGACGATATTCCTCGGTATCGTCCACGCCTGGGTCATCGCGGGATGCTTTAAACGCATTTAGGAGGTGCAGGCAGGTCTCCCGGGTTTATTGGATTGATTGTGTCCAATGAGAGTCTTGGAACGCTGTGAATTCTCTTCCGCACCTGAGCCTAGAGGCGGTCATCGGAGCTTCAATATATCTGAAGTCCGACCAATCTCTGTGGGCTGAGTCTAAACAAGGTCTATCTCCGCAACAGCTCCCGTATTCCCGCGGACTCCATCCTACGAACAACATTGTCGTGAGCTTGAAGCAGCTTGAAGATGCAAGCCATCCTCGATTTGTACGCATAACACACGAGTCCAGGTTCCCAAAATTCAACCTGAATAACGAACTTGCGACTACGCATGGAGATACGTAGTTATCTTCGTAATACACACTCAAGCGAGGTTCTTCCGATGGGGGGTTTATGGCCTGCGGCCAACTTACGGCAAAGCGATTCTCACAGGATAGCTTCACTGAGTCTGCAGACCCGCCCGCAGACCCACCTATAAACACGCCATCGAGATCATGTGTGAAGGCCGGGGCTCCTGCGGTCCGTAGGCGATGAAAAAGTATAGAAAGCAACTGAGTATCCGGAGGTGAATTAGCGTCAAGAACCCTTCTTCTCAGCTGAAACGCATCCATAGGAACTAGCACGGACGGAGCTGAATATGTCCGGTTTTCTCAAGGTCGACGGTGTCAAGCTCGTTGATGAGCAGGGCCAAGAGGTCATTCTACGCGGCGCAGGCTTGGGAGGATGGATGACGTGAGTCCGAGCTTTTACCACACAGCCAAGGTCCTTACCCCAGATGTACAACGTATTGCTAGCATGGAGAACTTCATTACCGGTACGTTCGTAGCAGTATGAAGCGACCATGTTAGCATATGTATGATATCCTATGCAGGCTATCCTGGTTGTGAATTTCAGATTCGAGAGGCTCTTGCTGTAGTCCTGGGACAGACGAAAGCCGAGTTCTTCTTTGACAGAGTGCGTCAATGTCGCTATAGCGCGTCTACCGCGAGATTGGTTCTGACCACCGCCCTCGAGGACACAGTTTCTAGAACACTTTTTCACCGCATCCGACGCGACGTTCTTCAAGTCCCTCGGCCTGAACTGCATTCGCATCGCGATCAATTACAGGCACTTCGAGGACGACCTAAACCCGAGGGTGTTAAAGCCGGGCTGCTTCAAGCACCTGGACCGCGTCGTCGGGCTCTGCGCCGCGCAGGGCATCTACACCGTGATTGACATGCACACCGCGCCCGGCGGGCAGAACGGCGGCTGGCACTCCGACCATGGCGCGCACCTCGCGTCCTTCTGGGTGCACAAGGACTTCCAGGATCGCATGGTGTGGCTCTGGACGCAGATCGCGGCGCACTACCGCGACGAGCCGTGGATCGCGGGCTACAACCCCCTCAACGAGCCCGCCGACCCTCATCATACCACGCTCATCGCGTATTACGACCGCGTGCACGCAGCGATCCGTGCGGTCGACCCGCGCCATGTCCTCTTCTTCGACGGCAACACCTTCGCGACTGACTTCTCTGGCTTCCCCGACGATGCTGCCACACGCTGGCCGAACTCCGCGTACGCCATCCACGACTACTCGGTGTACGGCTTTCCCAAGACGCCTGAGCCGTATGCGCGCACGCCGGAGCAGCGCAAGCGCATGGCGTATAGCTACGAGAAGAAGCGCGCGTGGATGGACGAGCGCGGGCTCTGCGTCTGGAATGGTGAGTGGGGCCCGGTGTACGCGCGCAAGCAGTACGACGGCGAAGCGACAGACGAGATCAACGAACGGCGGTACAACGTGCTCAAAGATCAACTTGACCTCTACGACAAGGTGAGCTACACTGCGTGAAATCCTTGATCGCATCTCAAAACAAGTTGTTCAGGACCGCCTGAGCTGGTCGATCTGGCTGTACAAAGACATCGGGTTCCAGGGCATGGTGCACGTCTCCCCAGACACGCCCTACATGCGCCTCCTCACCGACTCCGGCTTCCTGCAAAAGAAGTATCGGCTAGCGGTCGACTCATGGGGTGCTGACGATAAGGCCGTCAAACACATCTACGACCCCATCGTTGACTTGATCAAGAGGGAAGTGCCCAACGAAGAAGACCGCAAGCTTTACCCGTTCCCTGTGTGGCGAGTCGAGGAGCGCGTCGCGCGCCTTGGCCGTGCCATACTCGTCAGTGAATTCATGGTCATGGAGTGGGCTGAGCACTTCAAGGGCATGAATGAGGACCAGCTTGAGGAGCTTGCAAAGAGCTTTTTGTTTGAGAACTGTCTCAAGCGGGAGGGATTGAACAAAGTGTTGACCGAATACGCCGCCAAAGTAGGTTCCGTATAGGCTCTAGCACCAGAATATGTACTTTTAGTGTACCCATGTACAATACGCTGGTCATTTTGGCGCACTACTTGGAAGTAAATTTCCGTCTTGCTTTCTGATTTCGCCTAATATCCTCGTCACGAAGCTTGGATTCGAGCGCGGAAAACAACTCTTGAGCGTATTTTTCACCATCCTTCCCCGCAGGTTAGCTTCAGATCGCAAACTTCACGTATATAACACACTCACATTCAGAAGACTAGACATCAATGATGGTTGTAGCTCTCCAGGTCCAATCAGTCTCATCCCTTGGATACTTGACGACTTTGGTGTCTGGAACGAAAACATTAAAAGTAATCTGAGCGGTATGGAGGCCTCCTCCGCGAGGGAAGCGTCCAAATGATGTATTGGAGGATCCTTTCGCAAAGATTGATTAGTGAAGGATTGCAATACGACGCGCCAGCGCCCTTACCACATTCAGCGTGACGCAAATTGGCCACATCTCTCTCCGACCCAACACCTCACCCTCGTCCCAGTAGTCTGGAAGCTCGAAGTCCGTAGCGGTAGGGATATGTCGCGTGTCAAATTCACTTGCAGGGGCACCCTCCTGGTCAACATCCATGCCGTCCTGACCGCCTGTGCCAGGCACAGCCCTCCGTGCATACTGCACGCCCCGCGTCCGTGGCACCTTAGTGTCCCACAGTGCCGCGCGCGCCGCCATGAAGATCACATCGTACACATTTCCCGCGTCTGTCAGTACCGTGACATCTAGGTGTAGCAACCACGCCTTCTTTCCCGGCAGGATGCCCAGATTCGTCGGGTGGAGCGAGGGATGCGAGACCGTTTGGTGCAGGACAGTCGTGTAGTCGTGTTGTAGGTCGTCGAGTGCGGGGGCGGAGAGTTGCGGATACGCAGATGGAGAGCTGTCTTTCCACTGCTCAATCGCTGCTGCCCTCAAGCACGAACGTCGCACACGCACCATGACACCGTACACACTACCCGACCCCCGTCCGCAGCTGCCGCGTCGTCCTCAATGTTCTCCACTTCCAGCTTCACTGCGGCGAGCACTTCAGTTCCACCACCGCCTTCCTGAGAACTTTTACCGACGTTCACTCTCGAGCTACCGTTAGCGAGCGGCGCAACGCCGGTCTCGAGGAAAATAGTGCGGTAGTCGCGCAGCCCGCGGCCGTCTGCGCGTACCGGTGGGTCGGCATGAATAGAAGCTTGTATATACGACCTCTCCGACTTGGATACAGAGGCCATGGACGCTACCGTCTTCTATAAGATCGCAAAATCTGAAAGCACATCCTGTCAGAAACCGGTCTAAGCGTGTGCTTTCTTGATTGACGTACACAAGGATTTTCAATGTGCAATAAGCCAGTATGCACCGTCGTGGTCGTTTTAGACGTGGTATTCGGTAGGATCTCACTTTATGGGCCTGAAAATCGTTCAGAGCAGTCAAAGAGGAAGTGGAAGAGTCGGTGGAAGCGCTAGGCGCCCATAGTTGATCGCAAACTGTTATGGGCGCTTCGCAGGAGGGCCAGGGAGGATTCAGTGTTGCCACATCGTGCTCTCGCTCCGTTTCGGAGTGGTCGACTTCCGAGGGTATTTAAAGATGTATTCGTATATCTGATTCCATACGACACGTGTTACACGCGAAATATCATTGGCCTGCTCGAATGCTAGAGAATGCTTTGGTCGCACAAAGAGCAGTGACTCTCTATTGGTGATCTTCGCCATTCCGTGTGTTCATAAACTCGGCTGCCTGTCTTACGGTGCTGAGTATCGGAGTCCTGCTGTATAAGCTTTACTTCCTACTAAGATAATCTGCCTTGCGATGCAAGCAAAATCCTGAAGCTGATATACATTAGGCGTGCTGTGGCTGCTCTATGGCAATCTATCAATTACGGAGGTTACGATGGCCATCTCAACGTTTGACGCTATCTCCAGACCGCCTCGATAGAGTTTGTGCCATGGATCAGGATACATCTTGATTGACGGTTCAAATTGCCCAGCTCCGCGTCGTAACGATGAGATTCTGACTAGCACATACACATCCTGGGGCGCCCGGTCCTCGTCACGAAGCGCCATTTTCTGTGCCTGAACAAATAGATGATGTACAGAAAATCAGCCAAATAGAGAACAATGTCCCCTCGACGCATAGCAAGGATAACGTACATAGTGCAGCTGCCGCGAGCTTATGTGGAAGGGGACATCCGCTGGACCAGATGTAGTCTTGACTTCTAAATGATATGTTGGCCATGATCCTTGCCAAGACTTCCTCTTCCCAAGTCCGAACAGCATCCCAGTGAGCTCCCCTTTCGAATCAAGATATGTGAAATCCGCGATGGAGCTCTCTATGAAAGCTGGGAAATCCAGATGTATTCGCAGTTCACTCGTCCAATTAGCGGAGGTGAACTCGGGCAATCGACTCTCCAAGTACTTGAACGCCTTTATATATCCGAGTTAGACCATCTCAGACGTATTCGTATAAGATGCTTACAAAGATTTCTCCCTGAATACCGGTATACTCTTGCTCCGCGGTCGGCTGAGACCTCGCTTGACTCGGATAAGATACGGTATCGGTGTATGCCATGCTACTGCTATCCGTCAGACCTCCCGAATTATGTCGTCCGTTGTTGGTGTATTCCCGCACACTGGTAGAGCCATATGATGATGTACGATTATGTGATTGCGCCATATCTGCAGATATGTCCTCAAAAGGATCTAAGTCGTTAGAATTATTGGATGTTTTGGGGTCCCCTGTGATCGTTAGTTTCGATAAGCTCGACAGTATGTCGTCCATGTCAGTTGACATAGATTGCTGAACAGCTACGCGTGAGAGTTCCAGTATATCTTCTGAAAGCTTGGCTTTGAACTCGTCCTCTATGGTGAGCGATGATCTCGGGGGGACCTCCGCAGCCTGAGGTAGCGACAGACTTGAGACAGGCAATCCACTGGAAGCAAGCGCAACTGCGGCTTGCTTGGTGATAACATCACTAGCATCGAGTTTATTCGTGTCTTGAGAACCATTGACCGAGCTTTCTAGTAGGTCGAGTGAGACGCTGTTCAGCGGGAAGAGCATCTCGATGATGTTGGGCGGCATCGCAAAGATGGTATGGAGATGCGTCGCGTCAAGACCAGGGAAAAGGCGAGCTAACTCGAGACAAAGCATGGTGTCCCGCTGGTCTTCGTTACAAGCTTTGCCGAGAAGAACCACGCAACGGTTCTCAGTGATCTCGATGCCTAAGGGGAGCGGCTTCGTACAAACAATGTCGCCCAAGGTATAGGTATGGTCTACCAACTCGGTATCCACTTCATATACGCCTATATCCTGAAATTTGAGTAGAAATGATTTGATTGACTTGGCAAGCGCAGACTTCGTGATGATCCTACCCTGCGATCAGTAAACACACTCGCAGGACCACAGAGACATACCGGCTGATATATGGCACCTTGGACTGGTACCGCTCAGACAACATGACATTGGGATACCGCGAAGAGATGTCGCCAGCTAATTCCTTCTTGACTACTGATTCCAGGAAATTGAACTTTATGCCCGACGGACGATAGGAAGTCAGCTTGAATGTGTCCGTCAACTGATCCAATAGGCCACGTATTCGTAGGCGATCAGTCAGAGACTTTTGAGCCGATGGCAGGTAGAGCATAGGGACGCGACCTTGAAAGAGGTATGCGAGGTCTTCGTTCGCATCCGGCACGTAGAATTTATCTTCCATGTTTTTGAGAGTTGTTTTCCATGATGAGTCTTGAACGGGTACAGAATGCACGTTCAAAAGCTCGCGAAACCAAGGAGGCACCTTAACCGGACGGGAGGTGTGAATCTTCTTCAGCTGTTTGTGGAGATCAGAGAGAATGTCATAAACTTGCATCACGACAACATCGTCTACTGGCTTGCTTGCATGAGAGCCCGATAGCGACTGCAATTCTTGAAGTAGGATGTCATCGGGACAATCCGGCACATCCACTTGTTTTCGGAAGAAAGTCTGAAGTAAATCGTATGTGGTCACCAGTGCGTATTTCGAACGCATTGACGGTGGGCCTTCCCAAACAACATCCTTGAGTGAAACCCATTGACCTCGTCTGGACGTTGAGAAACAACTTCGTGCAGGTAAGTAGATGAGGCGCTGTTGTTTAAAAGCGTCCCTTCAACATGAGGTTCAGCATTATATCACAGCAGTGATCGACTGATGCTCTCACCGGATGGATTTGGCGTGATCATTGTCGTGAAAGCCTGCCTCCAACTGTTTGTAGTAGTCCTTCGCTTCCTCTAGAATTGCATCGTCGTCGTCGTCTTCGGTCGTGATGACGGGAGGCTTCTCGCTCAGAGTAATGAGCTGCTTGAGGTAAAATCCACAGTCAACCTGTGAAGAAACCCCGAATGCACTAAGGAAATCCCAGTGATGAGCATCTGGGTTCTCCAATGGGAGGAAGGGAAGATCTGCGAAGCGGGCTAAAGATCGTCGAGCAAGATAGGTGCTCTCGAGAGGTCTGCGATCACCAGTTGACGTAACCACCATAAGTTCTCGCAATTCCTTCCGAGCTGCTGGGACTTGTTGAGTGCGTGCCACCAGATCAATTCCATACTCCTTGAAGAAAGCCAAGATTTGGCTTGTGTCGGCCGACTTCAGGAATGTGCGTAATTCTGGGGAAAGCCCCGAAATGAGGATCCTTGGTGCGATAGCGATCCTTAGCCGTTGATGAAGCCAGTCTCTCCAGTCCTGCAGGTGGGAGTCGAAGGTTGCCCAAGGAAGCGAATCGTAATCTGCATGCAAGAAGTGGGCGTCGGGCAGCGCGAGACAACTGCTCAAGGGGAGAGACGCGTGCTTAGGGTCATCCATATACACCTGCGCCGCGGGCAGGATCTGGTTGTCTCTTGTGATGACTTTGAGCGAGTAGGAGTCTCGCAGCGTGCCGGAAGGCCGATGCTTGAAGATGAACTGGGCATGATAGGGCAGTGTCGCCCTATGAAACTGAAGTGAACCGTGCATATGAAGATACTCGATTTTCTCCGCAACCATGTTGGCATTGGCTTCTCGAAGACCGAGGCTGTGGAGCAGCCGAAAGCGAGATGAAGTAGAATCAAGGTGCTTGACGAGACGCAAATCGACATCCTGCGGAATGTCAGCCAAAGCCGAGTCGAAGTAGATATTTTCCGAGACGGCACTCCAAGTCTTATCCGCGAGTGGAACAAGTTTGAGGAGTGAGATGGCGCGTTTGTGCGCCGGAAGCCTCACCATCTCGGAAAGTACAGAGCAGACCTTCTCCCACCAGGCATCTGACTGCGTGGAAAGAGTACCGAGGCGCTCCATCGACGAAAGGCCGCGCAGAAAATGGTCTTCAGACATGGAGACGACGCCCAACGTCTTGAGGATCGCGCCATCCACGGAAACGTCGTACTTGTCGGATATGTAGTATTTCGGTGTTATATGTTCACTTGGAATCAACGGGGTATCTTTTGTGCTGTCCTGGTACTTTGTGGGGAGGATAAGCACATCTGAAGGCTGACGCGATATTCCATCTTGGCACACGATGATAGGAGACTGCTTGAGTAGTGATATCAAGCTTGCGTGGACCGGATTGAAGAAGCTATCCACGATGTGATGTGGGATATACCGAAGCCAAGTGAACAAAAGGGTAGGTCGCTGCTTTAGATCCGAGACAGCTTCTAGAAATGCGGCGGGAATAGCATCGCGTAGGACCCGATTCCACTCCCGGTCGGTGAGGATGTCTTCGCGGTTCGACGCAGTCAAGAAATCGGCCTGGATGACGAACTAAAAGACAGATATGAGACACGCATTCCAACAACTTTGTACATGCGCTCACATTGAAACCGAACGGCCGAAGAGGGAGGAACGCGTGGACGTTCTGGTCACCGATGACGGGGTGTTCATCTTGCGTGACAGGAAAGGCGAGTACTATCTCGCTGTTGGACACGCCCTTACGCTTCTCCTCGCCTTTCGCCGTTGTCACCGCGTGCTTAAAGATGATATAGTCATTGGACTGGGTTGGTCCATCTCCTGATCGCTGTATCCGGGTTACGCCGTTCTGCAGCACCGTCTTCTGAATTGTGAGAGACTTGCTCTCTATCGTAACTTGCATGCAGTGGATTCGGCGAAGAAATAGGAGCAGCGATGGTTGGACGTCCTGAAGATGCGACACCAGCTCGCCACCATGAGTCTTGTCAGATAGTTCAAGACGAAACGTCGTCCACCCTTCCTGTGCTACGGCGTCGTCACACCAGATCGGTGCTATCATGCCCAACTTCTTCCCTTTGTCGAACATGAACTTGTATGGGCCCGAAACGACGCGCACGATGTCCGCGACAGCAAAGACTGATTTGAAGCCTAGCGGGGGAGATTGGTTAGCACGCGTCAAGCGTGCAAACGACACGTCTACCTATTCCCTTTTCGCCTGATACATAAGCCGTGAGATCAACAAAACGGCAGGTGAATAACGTCTTTCGCACCTATGTAACCTGATATATGGTTCTTCGTACTTGCTCCTATCCCGCATATCGCGCGGACGTTTGATGCGGTGAACCCAGTCTCATTGCATCTAATGTTCATCTTCCGACCCTTCAACTCCATGATGAGGGTAGGCGTCACACTCTCATGGTAGGCGTTATCATCCGCGTTTTGGATGAATTCTAAGACGAAGTGCGTGGCTTTCGAGTACAACTCGACGCTTAATCTATTAAATTGCACGGTTTAGATGGTGTGTGACATGGCGTTGAGGAGCTATACGTACCTTTGGGAAGCATTCTCTACAGTTTGCGTTAGCTTGCCGATGGCTGACTTCGCCTGTTCGTCATCCACGTTAATGTCTAGTCCATACTCTTCACGTATAGCACGAATCAGATCCATGATGATGGGTAGAAGGAGAAACTGCAAAGTCCATCCATTCGTGGATTTATCTCCTCCTTGTCAACCACGAAATCATGTGTTGATCAGATGTTTGCTCGTTGCCCTGTTTGCGCCACTATCTGCAACAGCTTGACAGAACTAAACTGCAGTCGTCATAGGCGTGTGAACCGGCCTCTATAGTGAAAGCAAAAGGTCGTCGTACAGTGCCTCCGATGAGCACCGCACTGGAGGCTATGCGAGTCGCAAGTTCAGAGTATCGCCGGTAGCGCCCATAACTGAATGTGCGTTTGACGTTAGCAGACCCCGATCACCGTACAAAGACCCATCTAGCGAAGAACTCCATTAACAGGAAAAAGAACGACTATCTTCTTTTTTCGTTTATGGCCAAAGCAACGGAGACTAGAAGAACTCACTGCTTTCTGCAAGGTTTGGGTGCTGCATATACAGGTACTTTCAGAGATATAGATGCATGCCTTGGTATCGAGCCCATAAATGGTTCGTTTGGTCTGTCCGGTCGCTCAACGTTCTATGGAAACCCTATGCCACGATCTTGGCAAGTCTAGACTGACAGTTATCAATGTCTCTCTCAATTCCCCTCCACCAACAGTTACAAAAACAAACCCTACATTGAATGGGTATACGGAAAGGCACTTTGAATCATAGCACCCCAGATTCGGAAGAGAGTAAACACTACTGGTACATGATGCCAAGGAAGTTGATACTTATCGTCCCTTGCGGACATACAAAATGAACCCCCATATCTACGTGTTTCCCTTTTTCAATTGCCCACAGAAATTTGGCACCCTAGAATCACAAGAATAATGGAGGTTTGACATTCAGCCCGTGTGGGAGAGGACGATCCCGTGTCGTGACTGACTTCATCGTCGGCACGGCGTACGATGATCCGCCTGTGCATGTGCCAACGTACGAATCTATGCACGTTTCTCGTGTAATACAGACGGCAGTTCAATCCATATCGTCGCGACGTCGCTTTAATACCGGTGACGTGAAGTCATCGGATGGAAGATGGAAACGGACCTGAGCGATAGGTCCCAACAACACCGAGAGCAACAATATTTACTTCAGCCTCTCTGCAATTTGAGCTGAAGCTGGTTGACCACGGTCTCGCTTCTCCTACACTCGTCTTGCAAGTCGTGCACAATTACTTTCTTTCTCCCTTGCCCAATGTAGTGAGGCCGGCACTTTCCGATCAGCGATCGGGTCTACGCGAAGCTGCAGGCGCCTGATGCATGAGTTTACTCTCTCCGAGTCTCTCGACCGTTCGAAGTTACACATAGGCTGCCGTTCCGCTATGGGATATGGACGCCTCTCACAGCCATATCAGAGGGCGTAGCTGTGTATTTTTTGTAACTACCACCTATAGGCCCGAACCAGAACGCCCCCGAAACTCACGTTCATACTCGTCCAGCGGTGGTACGGGGCTTCGAAGTTTTTGGAATAACGGTCATAAACGGCCGCATCTCGGTTGTGGTGCTGTCTGGAGATTTCATGATGCAATAACCGTGCAGATGTATAGCCACCTGACGCTTCTTTGCGGTCGAAGATCGTCTCTCGCTTAGGGTCCACAGTATAAAACCCTGTCTGGTCGCAAGAGGCTCGATGTGAGCTCACCTTCCATCTTCACCGAGCATCCTCACCAGCACTTTCAAACTACCATGTTTTCTTACGTATTTTCGCTTCTTCCTCTTGCTCTTGGTGTTCTCGCATCGCCCGTGCCCTCACAGAACACTCGCCAGATTGCACCAGGTCCATGGTGTGACGGGCTTGGCGGCGGTGCATTCGACGTCGCGTACAACTTTACGCTGGCGGCGTACAACGCCACCCTACCTAATGCCAACAGCACCGGAGTACCCCTTGTCGTGGGGCAAGCAGGCGCGATTGACGGGGCTGAGTTTAAGGTCCTTTCCGTAAGTCGCATGTTTACTCCATCGTAAAGTCATCTATTGAGCAGTCTCTTTTATCACCATGCAGACATGGGCCTCCTACCCGTATAACGATTTCCCTACTCTTTCCCTTCTACAAGGAGCACTGCACCCCAACAGTCCGTCGAACATCGTGATAACCGACACTCCTGTCTACGATGGTGACGAGCTTGGGTTCATCAATGAGAACGATGCTCCGGCACCGGCGCAGATATACTGCGCGGTGGTAAGCACCATGGTTTCTACAGTGTGATGCATGTACTGATTGTGTTTGGAACAGGCCGACACTGACCCTGCGGGTGGAGGCACCGGTTTCCCCGAGCTCGCGCTCAACGGAGACACGGACTCGTTCTCTCTTTGCAGTCAAGGCGATTATTACCTTGCACAGACGAACGTCGTATACAAGGCGTCGCCTGACAGTTACGAATACGACTATTCCAGCTGCTATCCTGTCAAGCTTCAGCTCATCGGTCTGTATTGACCCAAAGCGTAGGCTTCAGAACTGTAGCAAGCCTATATGGGCTGACGGACTAGTCGATGACACGAACTTTGGACTTTGAGGACAATATACCTTAGTACTGTATCAGCCTACGAGTGTTCTTCATACGTTAGACTTGCATTGTACTTAAGCTCGTCGCACTCATTCTTAATGCTAAACTATCCATGCATACACTAACGTCAAACGCTTGTGCCAGGATTGCCAAGGCTTGCTACGGCTTGCTCTCTTTCTCATACAGCTGGGGCGCTTGAACGCTGATTATTTGGCATTATTTGCCTTCGGCGTCTTTGTTGCTGGTCTCGCAAACCTAATTCGCGTCATTAGAACTCGAAAATCTCATTCTCTCAGATCGACGTCCATGCTCATGCGGTACCAATGAACTGACCGCATCCTTCCTCTCTTTACACCCTGGTCTCTGTTGCTCCGCGGATACTGGGTCCACTTCAAGACCAACTGCACGATGTTTGCTCTCTCCATAATCAAAGTACGCACAAATAATCTATACGTCATGGACAGGTGAAGATCTGACTGGAATAGGATACAGTTGCAGTACATCCCTCACATTTCGGGTTGCCACCAGAGCAGGCCATCATTAATGAGCTGAACAAGAAATATGCGAATCGCGTCTTGCATGATGTTGGACTCTGCATGTGTGTGTTCGATCTTTCGGAAGTCGGGGAGGGGAAGGTGCGGTATGGCGACGGTTTCTTATGGTATAAAGGTGTGTTTCAAGCATGCATGTTCCGCAGCTTCTCATTATTTTGCAGTTATCTTTCGCCTCGTTGTCTTCCGGCCATTCCCTTCCGAAGTGATACTTGCCCGAGTCAAGTCATCAGATGAAGACGGGATACGACGTAGGTTTTTAAGTCTTCCTAACTTCATACACCCGCTCAGATGTTCTACTACACTAGTGACGGTCGGTTTCTTCGACGATATATACATCCCTCCCGTGTACCTCCCAGAGCCATCCGCGTTGTACGTCCTATCCCGTTGTCTAAAACTCCTCAGTACTGACTTTGCACGTTCATAGCGACTCGAACGAACGCGCGCATTTTTGGCTCATGGGCTCCGAGGCGACGACCGTGCACGAGTTACTCGACTCCCCAACAGCTGACCGAATGTACATCGACACGGGCGAAGTTGTCCGCGTCCGCGTTGAGGCCGACGAGTTCTACGACGACGAGCCGGGGCCCCCGAAGGCCGCTGAGGGCGTACAGCAGGCGAAGGCAGAGGCGCGAAGGGCACCTTATACGATCACAGTGCGTCTGCACCGCGTTTCCCACAGACCTTGCACTGAACATCATACCGTCATGCAGTGTTCGATTGCAGAACAAGGCCTTGGACCTGTGTCGTGGTGGAAAAACGCCGGCGTGGAGGCGATGGACGAGGATTGACAGTCATGATGGCCTGGTATGCTCATGTATCCCGGCAGGCGCGCCGCGATAATAACGCGACTATCGTCGTTCGTATGTTGAGAGCGATCAGCTCGATTGACGCATGCTATAGGCTGCAGTTCGCGTAGGCGAAACTCTTCAGCAGCAAAGTGTGCATGTGATTTCATTGCTGCAGTTCACGGTAGCGGGCGATCTTCACTGTCCAGTGCTCAGGCTAAGGCTTACATTTGTTCTATATCTTGTTGTGACGAAATCGAAATCACACAGATGACGACCGTGACGGTCTGCTTGGAACCAGACCTCAATCAGGTGTGCCTCACTATGGTCCCCATGCCCGACATATGCAATTGACCGTGGACCACAGTAGAACAGGCCCAGCTGTTTTGCAGGCGTCATATTTGTTTATGTGCCTCTTGAACTTGGCACCCAGTATCCACGTGAATGATACCTAGGCGGAGCCTATCCTGGCCCGTGGACAGCACGGAGATTCTGCGTGTGCCTGTGCCTCAATGCAGTGTCTCTCAATGACAGATATGTACGGAGGTTTCTGGTTATCATTTTCGACGGAGGCGCAACAGATTGCTCCGACAAACCTTCAAGAGGAGTCTCTGCTACTTGAGCATGAGATGTATTCATACTCAACATAACGGTCAGTGATTGGGTTACCTCGTCACTGACAATCTTTCTCCAATCATTAGCCTTACCAAGAAGATGCTATCATCGTAACTTGTCTACACCAAGTTGCCATCCTACCGATGAAACTTAGAGGTCAACGCTTCGTGGATCGAGTGCGGGTGAAGTTCTTATCATAGTGCTGTAGGTGATTGTTACTCCGGTTGAACATCCTATAAATTGTGACTGAACAACGTCCTTGGCATATCCAGACGCCACATATCAGCTGAATCATAGCCGCAGTATAAGAGCCTGATGAGGCTGCAGCCTACATATCCACATCTAAGCCCCACCGTGCCAGTCAAGTATCCCAAATGACGATCCACGTGTTCTTCACCGTGCTTTTTCTCTATTTGATGAAACCTGTGGCTTCTGTGATGTTCAATACCTGCCCCGGCCAAAACTTCACGCAATGTCCCACAATGGAGAACAGCCCGTTCGACCCTCTAGAGACTTTCGCCTTCACGTCTGATAGCGAAGGGAATCTTGTCGACCTCATCTGCTACTATGGAGACCGGTGCGATGGCGGGACACTCATTTGTGCCTACTCTGTAAGCTCGCTTCATTTTTTGTTGACGCAATCACTTACTTGTATGCGTATACCTAGGCTCCTACAGGAACACTTACGGCGTGGGAGGGCGAAATGTGTTCCATACTCCCCAACGACTGTCCTTCCGCTTCTCCCGTACAGTGCGTCCTGCCGGACGATGTGACATGCAACGCTACCTGCCCTCCCTTCGACGCGACCCCAGGCACTCCGATACCATTAGGCTATAGTGCGGTAGAAGGCGACCTGTTGTACTGCTCTTATGGGCATGGGTGTTATTACTACGCCGTGAGTCTTCCCAAACGCTGCAGGTAACAGAACTGATATGAAAGCTGCAGAATACGGGACGGATCTATACGCCTACCGATTATTATGCTTGTCCTGAAGTTGCTGAAGCCACCTGTACCACGACCGATGGTTCGCCTTGGCCTTGAGTCATGGATACTTTGGCAGCTATCTGTAGTCATGATATCCAAACGATATCTGAACTAAGATTAACCTCTCGAGCTATTTTTTACGAACCACGCTTAACCACAGTAGATGAACGTCGTACATTGCTGGCTAGAGATACAATGTTGTTTGCTAGTGTGCTACACTCCAGACATTTCCCGGTGTTCATCAGAGGTTTCCTGAGCAAACGCCCTCAACCCAATCAACGTCGCTACGAACTGTCGTTAAGTTCAAGTAGCCGTCCCTGGTGATGAGGACAACGTCTTCGATTCTGACGCCACCAACGCTCTCGTACCGCTTCAGCACCTCATGATCGACATGCTTAGAGTCCCGCACGGGTATCAGCAGGTGCGGCGAGAAGTAAATCCCCGGCTCGACCGTCTACATCCATCCATCAGTAAATCTCTCTGAACTGTAAGACAAACGAGACTCACCACAACCATGCCTTCCTGCAACGGAAGTCTCAGCCGCAGATACGTGTAAAAGTCGGGATGGCCGAGCGGAAGGTGTCCTATGGTGTCGTTGTTCGCAGGCTTGCTCGCGCTGGGGACGTCGTGCACGTCCATGCCCAGCGAGTGTCCAACACCGTGCGGGAAGAAGGCCGTGCTGACACCTGACGCGAGGATCGCCTCCTCTGAGTTCCACGAGCCAGAGCCGGGCGAGGCGGGAGTCTTGAAGATTCCGAGCCGCTGGAAGCCCCTGACGAGCGTACGGTGGCAGAGTAGTTGAATGGCGTCCCAGTGCAGACCGGGTTCCAAAGCTTCGAAGGAGAGCTGAGTGCGTTATAAGTAGAGGCTAGCTGGGACGACGGGTATGGACTTACCCTTTGCATCTCGAGGACAAGCTCGTAGATGGCACGAGCTTCTGGAGTGAATTTACCGCCGTTTCCGACAGGCATCGTCCTTGTGACTGTAGTGTGTTAGAGAATTGTGCCAAACGATGAGCTCTTGCTACTCACTATCGGATGCGTAGCAATCCCATTCGCACCCAGCGTCGATGAGGAGAACCTGGGGGACGAACTCCTTGTCCTGGTTGCTCACGAGCTGGTGGTCGTTCTTGTGGTCATGAGGCTTGACGGGGCCCCACGCAAACTCCTTGTCGTTGCAGCAGTAGTGGAGTGTCGATGCACGGTTGGCTCCCGCTACAATTGGCATGTATGCTTGATGGACCGCGCTACAAAAGGCGTATGTCTGAGCACAAATTGTGCTTAGCAGAAGAGAGAGACTCACCCTTCTCGCCTGCACGACGCAACGAACAGAGCCTCCGCTTCCGCCTCCTTCTCGATGAGCCATTCGCCAGGGATAAGAGGTCTCTCGACGCCAGCACCTTTGCCTTTCTTGATGAGTCCCTTGACTCCCTGGCCGAGCACCCTCATGACGACCTCGTGTGCCCTTGAGCTGACCTCGTTCGCCTTCTTGATCAAGTTCACCTCTGCGGCGTCCTTCGTGAGACGAGCGAGGTGAAGAGCGCTCAGCAGATACTTGTCGGCGATAGTAGCATTTTTAGATGCAACAATGCTCGAATACTTCTCTGCTAGTTTGGGGAACAGTGGCGAGGCAGTAGGGAGGGTGTGAAACAGAGCATCCGGAAACGCTTTTAAGAGTTCCTGGATGGCACTTGGAAGGGCTGTATTATAAGCGACATGGGTTGCTTCGTACGTGTTCTTGGCCTCTTGGATCGTAGGTGGCGGGACGGACCACATGAGGTCCGCCAATTCAACTTCAGGAATGAAGAGCTGCACGCTTGGGATAGCGGCGAGAGACGTGCCATTTTGATACGTGATGAGCAGAGAGGCAGATGGAACGGAACATCCAGACAAGTAGTAGAAGTTTGACTCCTGCAAGGCAGACAATGCGATGAGACTTGTCCGCAACGACAGTAGCCATATGAGAGACCTGCCGGAATGTCATCTCTCGATCGGTATCATTTCTGTATGGTGTAACTTCACCCACGAGCAGAGCGATTTGTGGCTAACGATACAGGCGGCACAGATCAGCTTCGTTGTATGCAAACTTATACTTGATACCGCGTACTTTACGCTGTTCTTCAGCTGGGAGCAACTCAATTAACTTCGTAAAGGTCTTGATGACATGATCCTTGGCTATAGTGCAGTCAGACGAGCTTTCCATAGGGTATACTCAGATAAACCTGACCTGGATACATGATTTAAATCTCTCAAGGTGATGAGATAAGACGAGGAGTAGCAGCTTTACACGAGAAGCCAGAACTGAATCAAGTTCTTGATGCGGTATGTGCCCTTTTTGCGTCAAACCTTAATAGTTAATTTACAAAACATTTAATTTCTCCTCAATATACTATTTTTACGTACTGATATACCTAACTTGTATGTTTGGAAGAGCTCACACCGATGGTGAAGTGGTTATCATGCTTGCCTTCCAAGCAAGCGGCACGGGTTCGATTCCCGTTCGGTGTATGTATCTCCCTGGCTTGGCCTATGTTTTTCATGGTCAATATCATAATTGCCAACGCGTCGCGTGAGCGTGTTGATTTCTTGTTCTTAACCACCTTCCTACCCTAAACGTCGTGGGCCGTATCTGCGTTACGAGGGCCTGTTAACTTATCACTTCGCTCGCCAACCCCATGCAGACAGTTATGCAGACTTGCAGACGGAAACGCGTTCTCAAACGGAGAAGGCTCGATGGGAGACGGCCAGACGATCGTTCGACCACATCGCAGTCGCTAGTGTTCTCTTCAAATAGACTGGACACCCAGCTGCCGGACTCGCAGTCTCAGTTCTCTATCACGACTTGCGCCTCATGTCATAGGACTATGACGATCAAGCCCGGTACTATGCTCTTTTGCACAAGGTGAGATGTCAGCGACCGTCGACGCCTCTACGCGCTGGATGTTACCTCTCTAGGTGCAAGTCCCCAACATGCAACGTTTGCTCTAGGATATGCGAGGGGGTTCCATTGCTAGGCACGCCACCGGTCCACACTATGGCTATTTCTCCGCCTGTCACACCAAGGCGTATCCCACTCAACATTACTACAACCGACAATATCGAAGCACATTCCGCCTCGGTGCAGTCCCTGACAAAACCTTCAAAACGTGAGCGCGAAGATGAAGTGTCTGGGACCATGAGCGATGAGGACGATCGCGATTCTGATATAGACGTGAGGCCGGGTTGTGGCAAGACTTTCTGTCGGATTTGCTGTATGGAGGATGTTTCGAGGTGCGCCCTTTGTTTCGTCTCTCAAGTGAATAACTCTAATACATTAGTACAGTCATTTGATATCTTGTCTTGATTGTCGAGCTTTGTCTTGAGATCCTTGAAGGATTCTCGTCATGCCATCCTGTATGCTTCCTGGTATTTTACTGTGTATAACAAGTGCTGTTTTGCATACAAAATGCTCACCTACTTCCCATTTCGGTGGCACGTTGACTAGGCTGGCGGTGACCGACTATACAAAGGGGAACGTGCGCGGTACTGAGGTAAACCACCACGTAAAGCCGCTGGTAGCTTTTTGCCTTGCAGGTGCCTACATATCCGAACTACCGATATCAGCCAAAAGGCCTTCAGTTTCATGACCTTGTTGGAAGTGCTTAAGGACGCGTCCTATCGACTTCCTCGGACGCACTGCCGAGCGCGCTGCCGAGCATGGCCGATCGCGTTCTCCTGGCAAAGGAGACGTGGGTATAGTGCTCGCGTTGGGCGCTGAGCCTATGGAACGGGAGGATTGGTGAGTCTGTGTATAGACGCGATGTGAAGGTAAAGAGTGTCAGCATTGACAACTTCAGCATGAACAGCATTGACAGTCGATGGCCAAATTTTGCGTTTCCTCGATGGGTGGCACATCTGCCGCTGCAGCGGGTTGATTTGTTGGTAGTATGTTGCGCAGAGAATATCATTGAGTTTACTTGCTGTGCACAACAAGTTGATGTCTACATGACCCACCACAACCCAGTGATATTTTCCACCACCAACGGCGAACATAGATTCATCTGCATCAGGTTATGCCTGGTAGCAACTGTATGCAGGCACATTGCCTTCCAGTTGCGTGCATATACCAAAGGCTACCAAAGGGTGTTCAGGTTGTTCGGTTGCTAGCAAGCTTCGCAAGTTTAGTGGCGAGATATGTGCAGATATGTCGAGTTACCATGCCCATATGCGGAAACGGTAAGTACGGAGGATACTGTTGGCACGACCTCGGATGCTATTTCTCTCCTTGTTCCCGTCCAATGTCATTCTAACTCTATTCGCTCCTTCACGCGCTGGTAATAGCCCTTCTTTGCTCTAATCTTCCCATACTTCACCAGCAGTCATCAGGGCTCCCACCTTGAGTAGTATACCTCGACGCTTTCTGGATCAAATACCCAGGATACCATTGCAATGTCTTCACCCATACCCCGTGCTCGTGCACCCATGGAACAGCGAGAGTCTCTCCTTCGCGCTTCCATTCTTGATACCGCCTTGGAACTGGGCATTGGCACCAATAGCACGGTCGCGAACTGGATGTTCAACCCAGTTCCAGAGGGCGACGAGGATACAGAGGTTCGCTATCCTCTATGGGAGCTCTTCAGATGTTGCAGGTGACACTGATCATATCCACATAGGATACACTTTCACCCAGTTTGACGTACGCGTCGACCGCGACGTCCGAGGAATATTCGCTTTCCCCTTCGTTCGCTTCGCGCCATGCTCGACCGGGCGCAAGCAGCGCTGGTCAATTTAGCCCCCAAAGAAAGGCATCAACGCCCGTGGAAGATGCCGCCAGGGTAAAATACACACAGCAAGACGGATTGACGACCAGGGGTCTCACGCCGGAGGCGCAGTCGCAGCGGACGATTCACTTCGATCTTAGCGCGACTCCCGAGCCTCGCGCGCCCTCGCCGTTGCCTCCAGTGACCTCGAAGCTTCGTAAGCTTCGTAAGGCCAAGCCGGACGGCTACGAAAGCGATGGTGGCTACGTCAGTGATGGTCCGAAGAGCGGCAAGGACACCAAGAAGACGAAGAAAAAGAAGGATAAGCATGGAGGGAGCGACGACGAGAGTGACGGCGGCTATCTTTCTGACATCCTTCACAAGAGGAGGAACAAGAAGATTAAGAAAGAGAAGGCGAGGCTCGCAGAGGCTGCTGCGGGTGCAGCGACTGATTATGAGACCGATGGGGGTTCCGTTCCCGTCGTTTCTATGGGTCGCGGGAAGAAGGAGAAGAAGTCTAAGTCGTCTGTCCCAGCTGGCGACGAGTCGGACGGAGGAAATCTGTCCGAGTCTTCAACTAAGAAGAGACGGTTCTTCCGTCTCAACAGTCGGTCTCGTAAGAGAGGCGATTCAGATCTCTCACCTCAAGAAGTAATCCCGCCTGTTCCATCCCTTCCTCCGCTGCCGCTACCGATCGCTGAGCGATTTGCTAGAAGCGAAACGCCTAGTTTCATGGACTCGTCCAGAACTACTACGCCCGCCCTCACCGACCATACAGCCACGCAGCGGTCATCAGACGATGTCTCGTTCCTAGATACAACAAGTTCCCTGTCCTCCCCTATGGACTCTCCCAGGGGTTTAACGACAGCGTTCAGAGATGCTGAGTCTATCCGCACACCCAGCACCGACGTACTTCGCGCTTTTGGTCGACAGGGCGCACTGTCCGCTTTGCAATCACCCACCCGCACGACGCCGCAGTCCCGCGAAGAACCCGACGCAACCCAAGCGCCGTCTATGTCTTCCTTGCACGGCATACCTACTCTAGGATTACCGAAGCCCAAGCGGAATCCCTCGCAGAAACGGACGCCGGCGCAGATCTCTGCGCCCAATACACGCTCCTTGTCTGCGAAGCCGCACCCGCCGCCTATGACTCTCGTGCCGCCCACGCCAACCGCAACGACGAGCCCCCTCCGCCTCAGCCCGCGTTCGCCGAATCCTGAAACGGGGTCTACGCTCATCGTTGCGCAACCAACGACACCGACCAGTAGTATCTACGGTGAGTGATGATTTGTCGCAAGATCGCAGTGATGGTCGACGAACTAACATCTCGTCTAATCAGATTCGGTCCCACAGAGCCCGGCGGCAGCCTCTGATTACAGTTATACTTCGCCTGCTCCGGATGCTGGTACGGGTTCGGTCACGAACGCGCCTCAGGTGGTCGTGGTTCGACCTCACGCGCTTGCAAAATATGATCTCCCGCCTCCCAGCCCGCCTCCCGCTCGACCTCTGCCCCAAGTTCCTCCGACTCCGACCTCCCCGGACGCAACATCTTCGAGCAGTTCATGGAGATTGAAGCCATTCTCCAATCGACCCACTACTGTGGATAGTGAACGGCGGCCACCCGCGTCACCTCTCGCGAAGAGCAGCAGCGATGGCGGTATTCGGCCGGGTACCGCGCCAGCGCAAGCTCCTCCCTCGCCGTATCGTCCTGCAGCCAGTCCGCTGCGGTCCATGACGGCGCCGAGCTCAGCACCAGCGATGATCCGGTCTGCGTCAAGCCCGACAAACGCTGCACCGCCACTTTTCCTGCAGCGCAAGCCATCAATCCAGCGCGGCAGAGAGCTGCCGTTCCCCTCGCGTCCCGTCTTTAACCGCACCGTCGGGGGGTCTACGGATACCGTGGACAGGATCCCGTATTCTCGACCTGACGTGCCCGTATCTGTCAGTGGATCAATGTATTCGTCGTCTGGCGTCAGCATCCGTGGAGACGAGCTCGCGCAACAGCAGTCCGACGCAGCCTGGCAGCCGCGGTCGTCCTCGGAGGCTACGCAGCCCCAACAGCCAGAGCGAGAAGCAAGCGACCACTCGGACGACGACGACGATTCCTGGATGGATTTCGGCGATGGCAGTCGCCGGGCGAGCAGGCACTCGGTGCGCTCGTCGATGGAGTCACACCCCGACATCGAGTCAGTGCTGTCCGCCCTGCAGGACGGACAAGACGACGAGGACGTCACGGGGCTGTATGCCGACCGCTCGGGCGACGAGTTCGACGACGACGATCGTTCGCGATATACGGACGAGGAGCGGGGGACGCGGTACTTCGAGGCAGACGCAGACGGGGACAGTGACACAGAGGGGCACGGCCGGTACAGCATGTGGAGTGCAGCCGACCGGCGCAGCCGCGCGAGCATCCTGGACGACGAGCGCAGCGGCGACGCGAGTGAGAAGCTCGCGAAGCGTGTGGCGGCGATCTACAGCAAGGAGGGTATCGCGCAAGGTCTCGTCCCGCCGGTTCCTACCTTGCCGCTGGCGCCGAAGAGGAGGATGCGATGAAGAGTTCGGTTCTAGAGACGTTCCTTTGTATCTTGTCCGAGACCATGATTTGTGGCGTTTGAAGCGAGCAGGCCCTCGTGCAGTCGTACTGCTTTCGTATATTATTTGTCCTTGCTTTCTGCGTAGCTTATTGGACTCCTGTTTTCTCGTACATACATGCATGCATAGTAGTGTCTTAGAACTTTGGTCGACGTATTACCATGGCACACCTCATTGCACCCCCCTCTCCTTTGCGGAAAAGTTCGAGCCAACGATGCTAAATTGAATGGTGCGCGGGTCCGAGAAAAATTGAACCAAGAAAAACGTCGACGAACCACTGGAAGGCCATACACCGAACGGGAATCGAACCCGTGCCGCTTGCTTGGAAGGCAAGCATGATAACCACTTCACCATCGGTGTTTAGGATGAGAAGATACCCTTTGAGGATCATTAACAGAATTGCACCCCTCATGTCACGCCAACCACAGGTCACACTGACTCGTGACTCGTGACGCGTGACCATTTAGTCCCACCGCGTATTATTGTCGGGACGGATAGCTCAGTGACTTTCACGTTGGTAGCTTACTATGCTTATGATATGCAGAGATTGGCACGACAGAAATTATTTGCGATGGTTATCTCCTGAATTTTCGTTCCTCATGAGAACTCATTATCATGTTTTCAGGGCATTCCGGGACTCAGCCTATCCCGAAACACGTTCATCAGCAAGAAGCGATCACACCGTCTTGTATGTATGCACATAGATCGTGTATCGGTCTTGGCATGTTCAAACGGTTACGATGAATCATTGTGCCGTAGCATAGAAGCGCGGTTTCATGTGGGTGTTGACCTTCTCGTCGTTCTACGTGTCTCATATCTGACTAGCGCATTGCCAGAGCCATCCTGTTCGCGTATATCGTATGGGCTATGATAAGATACAGGTGTACCACACTCGCGGCGCACGGGCGTGGATATTCAGCCGTTCCGCAATCCATTGCCAGGTCCTGCACACGCGCACCCTGCCACGATGTGGGCACTACGCCTTCTTTGCTAGGCGTGCGATATAAAACTGAGAACGGCACGTTCGCCGCTTGCCCAGAGATATAGTAGATAAAGAGACAGGTGGACCATGAAGGGGTGATAACACTCGTTTTTGCATCCACCGTCTTGCTATCATGGTAAACTCTGTGGCGTTCGTTGTTCTGGGCTTGTCCGCCGTTATATTTGCGGCCCCAGTAGAGCTATCTCTCCATGGTAAGAGGGCACTACCCACACCCATCGCTGTGTCCACCGCGAAGTCCTACCTCAGTGAACGTAAGTAGCCCTGATCCTCTCCTGATGCATGAATAAACGCTGACTGTGCAACTCATAGTGACCGTGGCTGTCGATTCAAATTCACCCGCGTACGCAAGGGACTTGTTCAAGACCTGGGATATCAGTACGCTTCGTCAAATTCGAATTGTGTGTACTGTTCTGACAATATCGATAATGATTGCAGTCTCCGGCACATGCGATACTCGCGAAACCTTGCTCAAGCGCGATGGGACAAATGTCGTAACGGACAGTAGTTGCAAGTCCACTTCTGGGAATTGGGTCTCTCCCTACGACGGTGTTCCGACTGATAACGCGAGCGACCTGGACATAGTAAGGAATTTGCTTCCTTGGCCACCTTCATGAGCTCAATATCCATCATCGTAGGACCATCTCGTGCCACTGAAAGAGGTGATTCCGCCACGAGAAGCGCAACGAATTACATGTGCTGTATAATGCTGACATACTACACAGGCATGGCTTTCAGGGGCAAGAAATTGGACTCCCGCACAACGTGAAGCATACGCAAATGACTTGACTCGCCCGCAACTTGTTGCCATCACCGATAACCTGAACGAGTCCAAAGGTGAATGTCAAGCAAGGATATCGTCATGAACTGCTAACTGACATCTATTTTAGGTGACAAGGACATTGCAGAGTGGCTCCCTCCGCTTCAGTCATTCCAATGCACATACGCTCGTGCGTGGGTGCAGGTAAAGCATTACTACGACTTGACTATCGATGCCAACGAAAAGAGTGCCCTAGAAAGTCTTCTGGATGGATGCTAGACTTACGTCAAATTGCCTACGAAGAGTGCGAATATGTAACATCGAGACCGCTACTGAAGCTACAAACCATCTGAGACCAGATATTTACCTATATGACAAAGTGTGCAGCGCAAGAGTGACACTTGATGAATTGTCTACAACTACTTCTAAATCGGAATACTGTAGGTTCGCTTCGAATGTAACATGTAAAGTAGTGACGTCCATGGATACATTTAAGCACAATACATTATAACGAATAAATTATTGCCCGTCCTGGGCTTTACCAAAGCGGACCCACAGGCCGCCCTGTTGCGCTGTCAGCCATGTGTAGCCATGCGGAAACGTAAACATGCACCCACCTTCGCAAACAAGGTCATAGCATACGAGGGCCATATCTGCTCAAATGCTTGGCGCCCCCTTCCATTCTTCCATTGTGGTGGAGGGCGAGACCCTTCCGGCTGGACGTCCGGAGCCAACGTGAAGGTGTCAAACTGCTGCAAAAGCCGGACTAAGAAGTACGTGGCCTCGTTGCGCGCATAGTTCTGCCCGAGACACTGTAGAATAAGGAACGGCGAGCTCAGTACAGCCTCTGGGAGGCATTACACAATGCCGGTACTCACTATTCTGGGCCCTCCGCTGAACGGTGTGTACATCATAGGATTACCTGTGTACTTGTTCACCCGCTCGTCGAGCCATCGTTCTGGATCGAACACGTCTGCGTCCTGACCCCATAGCGCGGGATTGCGTTGTGTAAGCATAGGGAAGTACATGACCACGGTCTCCTCTGGGAAGAGTAATGGTCTCGGATCGGGGTCCGGGAAGGTGGGATCTGACTGAGGGAGCAAGACTGCATTCGAACGCGACTCCCGGATGTTGAAGGGCACTGGAGGGAACAGCCGCAGAGTTTCGTTGATGACAGCATGCACTGAGGAATCCCGTTAGCAAAAACGATGTACTGCGGGTGTCAGAATAGCGCGAACCGTATCGGAGAGCTTTGATGTTTTCTAGTGTGGGAGCACCAGTGCGTCCACAGTGTTGTAGTACTTCTGCGCGCATCCTACGTGTGACATTCGGATGCAAAGCCATGAAGTAAGTCGTAAATGTGAGTAGACATGCGGTTGTGTCCCTCCCGGCAAGCAGGATATTGAGCAACTGGTCTCGGATGACCTTAGGGTCTATTTGGAGGATAGTAGTCAGCATTTTGATCCCACTTACATTCTGTCGCAATCACTAACCTTCTGTATTGTCCGCAAGGTACTCCAGGAACGTATTCTGATCGGTGGTAGACCGAATACCTGCGCGTTTCATGCTGCTTCTGCTAGCCAATGCACGGTCGACGATCGGCGCCAGATAGTTCGATATGACCTGTGCATGCGGAACAGCTTCGTCCTTGAAGAGCTCCTTGATTGGCCAGAAGTAGCCTCGTCGTGCGCGCTGCGTCGTAATCTCTTGCGAGGCCTCAAACGACTGCACAAGGGCGCCAAAATCGTCGTCAGTCGCTGAACCCTTGATGCTCATGGCTGCCTTGCTTGCATCAGGTAGGGAACCGTGCAGGGTATCGAAGCGCTCTCCGAAAAGGAACTCAGCGGCTGAGTCCACGGAAAAGCGGGAGTACAGGTCCTGAGCCTCAATCGGTACCCCTGCAGCGCAGAGCTGCGAGGCAACGGCCATTGTAGACTGGGTATATTTCTCGAATAGCTCGAAATCCGAAATTCGGTCCTTGGCGAAATAAGGTCGAGCGAGCGCTCGATGCTAGGCACGAACGGATAAGGTCAGCCAGACGATCCGTTTCAGCGTGTCAATAACGCTGACCTTCTTCCATTCCTGTTAGTCAAACAGCATGAGAGAATGCACGGTCAGAAAGAGTCAAGACTGCCTACCTCGTCGTCTCTATTGAAGATACCGTCCCCCAAGAACGTTTCCCTGCAGTAAAATCAGTATAATGGCGGCAATATACTTTATTTGAAAACAGACAGTCGTTCTTTCTGGCGTCGGCCACGCCAGAAGTGATTGAATCCAGTAGCGAGGACAAACTTGATGTGCTCCTCATCCATCGTGATGATCTTCAAATGGGATGTTAATCACTCAGCTTGTGCATTTTGAAGAGAAGCCTTACCATGTTGGTCCAAAGGAGCTTGAGATTCAGCGTTGTACATTGATACTCGTTGAACAGATTCAGATAGAATTCGCCCGGGTACATGGTGAATGCAGCCTTGCCCAGCTTGATCGCTACATCGAGGTTTCCGGGCCATTTCCCGACAACTTGTTTGGGGAGCCGTCCCCCCATTCGCCATGCCTTGCGTTGGAGCTTGAAGTCCGAGTAGGCATTTCGTGTTACCCCAGCGAGAAATAAGAATGTGAAGTACGCGGGTACCGCAAAGTATCCGAGGCGAATCTTGGAGAGAGACAGGATGGCGGCAAATGTTACCGAAGGTACGACAAATATGCGCACGAAATCATAGAATAGCCGAAGACGGTAGCGGGCGAATGGATGAGGTCCCGCCATTGCAGGTTGCAGTTATAGAGGAAGCACGAAGCAGAGACACGGTTCGCACCTAACGAAGTATGTTCGCGTCTAATCCGCCGGGTGAAGAGCCTGATGAGTGCGCTGGGAAACAGGGTGCAACCTCGGTTTCCCTAGCTGCCTTTGAATGAAATCTGAAATGCCAATCATGTCGCAGGCTCGTCAGCGTCTTACCGTTCGAGTTACTAGGTAGATTGCGTACCATCACGGTGTTAGTGAAATGCCGCGATTTGACACGCGCTGGAAATTACATGCCAAGTAGGTCCACCCGGCGCCGATGCTCCTGGGATTGATGGGATCCGGATGATATTTCCCCTGTTGTTCATATGTCGGAGTTGACTGTACCGTTCTACCTCGCCGCCGACAACACGCCGAACCACCGCGAAGCAGTACGCGCCCTGGCAGGTTTGGCGAATACCAGGTCTGGGAAGCTTCCTATAAATTTTGCTTCATGCTGAAAGTATTAGATGTGTCATACTTTGAACATGAACAAGCCACGGAACCAGCACGGACGACGGGACTGTACAGTGCGCGAGATATCCCTTTCAAGGCGATACGTGTTATTCAAAGTCCGCAAAATCGGAAATCGCCGTGTAGCGGTCGGTCAAAAGTAGCGCCTGAAGGTTGCATGTTTTCCTGAACCTTGCAGTCAACATGTAGGTCATACATCCATAAGCACATGCAACAAATTTTCAACAATACATTTACCGCAGAGTTTGTACTGCCGACCAAACCGTCGTGAAACTTGAGGCAGCCAAGCGCTGCGCTTCTCAGGCTCGCCATCGGGTTGAAGCGTGCCTGGCGGCCTGACCTATCAACAGTACTCTCTCATGCAACTACATGTCACAAAAAGTGCACATAAAACTATTTTTTAACTCAAGAATGCATCACTGTCATGTGGCGTAACAGCACATCGTAGATATACCCTCGCAACGCGTCTACGCGCGTATTGCCACACCGGCATCCTAGGAACACGTCACACGTAGTGAGTGCTACAGTTGGAAAAAAATGGAGAGCCCATGCTAATCGCTGCCGCACATAATATTTAAGATTACCGCGCAGCCTCCTCACCTTATTCGCGTTCCTGGAATTCATGGTGGGAGATTATACTGTGACGCTCAGATCTGACTTATCTCTTTGTCAGATCCGTGGGTCTTGCCCTTCCCATCCGTCGGTGTTATCCATCCACCGACGTATATATATTATATCCACGAGGATCTCTTCATAATATTGCGTTAGTCTTATAAGATGTCGGTCAGGCGCATGCAAGGCACTTAGGACCTTTCCGTCGCGCTCCAGGTGCGCATCGATTTAACTCCTCGCCGTAAACGTACTGGTGACCTGATTTCGCGCTTCCATCACGGACGACTTTTGCTACCGACCTCGTTTTGTCTACGGCTACATAGCGGAACGTTGACTAGTCAACGATCGCCGCAGCAACTTCAAGCTTTCGGGGGCCAGTCGGGTATGTCGCGAAGGCACGCACAGCAGTGAGGGTGATTTCCTACTGCTCGCAACTGAGACTGACGACGAAGATGCTCTCATACAGCTCCACCTCTATTAAGGTTCTGACACGCTGATCTTCTTGTGGTGTTTAGGAAACTCTTTCTTTGGTATGGTCTTCAGGATTCGGGGATATTACAAATTTTAGTCGAAAAATCTATGGGTGGGTGGAATTTCTTGTATTCAAAACCTTACTTTTTGACCCATGATTTTATAAATATGCAGTGTTAGTAATCACAAGAGATGCAACTCAACCTTGCGGCCGATGCATCGATTGATACATCGATGTAGTGCCTCCGAGTGAGATAGCATAAGGTTCGCACATGTTAACGGCAACATGCTACGGTCTATCTGCCCTTGACTGGTAGCCGCGTTCATTTCCTCGTTTCCTATGTTCCTCTTCTCGAACACGCAATCAGGTGGTGGCGTGGTACTCCTCATACTTCATTCTGATGCTCGTCGCGTTTGTATAGCATAAGCTTTCCACCATTCCAACATATCACTATTAACGCAAACTATCTTGTACGCCGACTAACGTATTACACTACACTTGAAGCTGTACAAATATCTAATGGGGGCTGACTTGCCCGACGCTCCTAAGCCGCCTAATTGCGCAAACCACAACAGTTGCCTCTTTCCGGTTCCCCCAAGAACCGGTTAAGAGTTGCTACC